>JAANDH010000228.1:0-73281 GCA_011799765.1 Nymphaea thermarum | reverse complement strand
CAAATGAATCGTACAAGGGCAAATGCCTAAACAGTTTTTTGTCACCAGAAACCGTTAAAAGTATGTGTTGGAGGGCATGTGCATACCTATGCCACACAGGTGCAGGGTAAGGGTGAAAATATAAATGCAGGCGCAGATGTGAGGGGTATACCAACAACAAATTAATGACAATTAACAATACAATTGTAGCAACGATTTAACCTATGGCACATGCGTGCGGGTGTGGCGCAGACATTGATGAGAGCATTTCAAAGAATTTGATTGCAGGGAAATGACTGCTTATATTTTGTATTTTGGGCTTTTTTTTAATTTTTTGGTATAGTATGAATTTTTCGGTGTATATATACAAATATCACGAAAATCTTAGGAAAATAAAAAAGATCTAAAACTCCGCAAAATAGAAGAAATGAGAAACTAATAGAACACATCAGAAAAACTAGATAAAGTGATAAAAATGATTGATAAACAACTCCATTTAAGTTTAAATTTGAATTCATGATGATATTGATGTAAAAAACGAGAAGAATGAAAGAACAAAAAAAAAAAGACACATATATTTTTGTGTTTTTTTCTTTGAGTTTTTTTTTTCATTTTGCTTGTTTTCCTAGTTAATATCATGATAATTTTGTAATCGCCATATTCATAACAATGTTATATATATATATATATATATATATATATATATATATATATATATATATATATATATATATATATATATAATAAAAACACATCAAGAAAACTAGATAAAGTGATAAAAATGATTGATAAACAACTCCATTTAAGTTTAAATTTGAATTCATGATGATATTAATGTAAAAAAAGAGAAGAATGAAAAAATGGATAAAAATGTGACAAATATGTTTTTGTGTTTTTTTCTTTGGGTTTTTTTCCATTTTGTTTGTTTTCCTAGTTATATCATGATAATTTTTTAATCGCAATATCCATGTATATAAATATAAATATAAATATATATATATATATATATTAGTAAAGTATAAATTACTAAACAAAAAAAACAAATATAGCAAAAAAAAATTCTGAGTCTCCATGTGCAAACCATATCCCACAACTGCACCTCTCATGGGTGCAGGTGTCCTAACAAAAAAACAAGCAAGTTGTCCATTGCCACACCCAAGCCAAACCCAGTCTTCTGAAGAGCCCATGCTACTTAAAAGAGTAATAAAATCAAATTATTGCTTTCTAGATAGTGATCAATTACCATGTCGAATTGTATTCCTGGTCGAAGCATATTACCTGAACAAAAGCACTATGATTGCAAGAACCATCATTGATGATGAGTTTCCCACTGCCAGGAACACAGGGAGTGTAGTCGCACAAGGAGACAAGGCTGGAACAAGGACAAGACCTGCAACAGCCATCTTCTCCATGGGATGGTTATGGGAGTGGCTGTGGCCACCCTTCCCAAGCATGAATAACAGAATGTAACTTCCTCCGAGAATAACAAGCAAGAGTGAAGCAAGTCTGTGCACTGTTTCCTCTCCAGCGATGGTGTTTGCCATTGTAATTGCAGTTATCCCAAGAAGTGAAGTTGAAATCACATGCAAAACAGCACCAAATGCAGCTGCAATGGATCACAAACATACTGATCAGGAAGCAACCTGGAAGCTGCACTTTAAAAATAAGGACCATTAGACTAAGTTGCATACCATCTCTGTGTGCTTTGTTGGATGCAAATTGAAGAGGGCATAAATTTGTTAGAAGAAACGTAATATTGGAGATATAAGAAATGAAATTTTATGCGCAAAGTGATGTCACATCCAAAAATGAAATAATCTAGAAATATGGGATAGAGTCATAGAACACAATTGACATACACTTCATGTAACATGTATTTACCACACTTTGGAAGAAAGTCCTGTCTCACTAGCAAGTAGGTGTAACAATGTGAAGAAAAACAGGCAACGTATGAATGTATGTGCAGACATGTTTTGCTAACACACAGAAACAATAGGGAAAGCAATAAGGAAAATTGATTGAACTAATGAAGGAGAAAAGCAAAACCAATAGAGGTTTTCTCAGAATCATCAACTAAACTCCAACATAAGAATATGTGGTCTATTTATACCAATCCATAAAACAATAAACAATGGGTCCAAAATTAATGGTTATCCAAATAATGCGAAAAGTCCAACTGCTCTGCTGTATTTGTGCAGGATTAAACCCAGACCTCCTTTGTCCATTGGTCACGTGAGTCGACCTTCTCACATCTGCCTCAGTTAGTCCTGGGGTTCGATTTATACTCAAATCCATGTTGGTCTTCTCAATCGACGCCTCCCTTGAGGACAGGTTAGAAAGAATTTGGTTCCAACAAATTCATGGCACCAAGATAAGCAGAAAGATCAGAAATATCAATCAACACAAAAAACACATACCCAACGGCACACACATGTCGAAGAGGCGGTCATGCCTCATCCCTCCAGTACAGCTGTGCAGTAGGTCTCTTGTGCACTTTGCTTCACCACCTAACCTTTGCATGGTGAAACCGTGAAAGAGAAAATAAGTGGTCTCAATACCATGAGAAACAACCTCTTTTGTGGTCTATCTATTACACCTTTGCTAAAAGTAGATCCATTCACAGAAAAACATGAAAATATTAACTCTCTTTCAATCCTTTTTATACAAATATCGTAAAGTATGAAAAGTCTACTTTATTTTCAATCCTTGGTTTGTCATGATATGAACTCCTTTTGCAGAGTCTATTTTCTTTTCCTTTTTAACATAGATTGGTCAATTTCATCTCATTATCTACTTAATCAAATTTTTAAAAGAAACATCTAGTCTTTGACATTGTCACATATATCTTGTATGGATATTCTACGGCAAGTTATTTCTTGGATATAATACGGCAACATTATATAACTCGGGAAAATCTCAGGAAATTTTTTAATAAATTAAAAAATCCTAAAAATTAGGTAAAAGTAAAATAAATGAAAAAAACTAATAATAAGACTCTGAAAAATGATTAGATAAAATCATAAACATGATAGGATGTGGGTGAAAAGTAGTACATTAAAAGCAAATAATAGCCATATGTGAGACTTACGAAATAATAAATTTGGTTGGGTCTCCATGCTAGACGCAATTTACTCCAGCTGCATGATATGAAGGCTGAGTTAGTGAAGGAGTTAGTGCAATGGGTTAGGAGTTTCTAGGAGCAGCTGGGCTCTCTCTCTCCTTCTCTTCTTTATTGCATCTAATTTTCTGTAAACCATCTCTCTCTCCTCTTTATTACCTAATTAATCTTCATTAATACATGAACCTTTCAGCACTCTCTCTTCTTTATTATGCTTAATTTTCTGGTTAATCACCTCTCTCTCTTATTTAATACATTTTAAACATATTCACAAGGCTTTCAAAATCATGGCCAACTTCTTGGGGAGGAAAGAAACATTGCTAACATTTTCCAAACAAGAAAAGCAGATTTGTTTCCTAAATCGTCAAAGAAAACTTCCAAAACGACCAACAATCTAAAACAAGGAGCTATTCTATATTCCTTAACCCAGTACATCCATTTTACCAGGTTTTCCAAATGACCGCCGTGAACAACAATACATACCACTGCTAAAGGAAAGAAAACCAGAACACACACATAGACACTCTTATCAAATACGAGTATTAGAGAAGGCATGTCAAACCCAAATGCCAGACCGTCAGAGCACAACGTTAATACCAGATTCGGCGTTAAAAACCAAAACATGCAGCAAGTTACTGCCTTGCATTCCAATTGTGGGAAAGAACTAATCGAGAAAACAAACGTATGTTGTGGATATTTAGCTATTTCCATTGCCGATTCACTAGAAGAGACAAAAAAAAAAAAAAAACTCAAGAAGAGAATAATCAACAAAACAAGAAACCATTTGAGGACCCACGACCAGGAAAGCAGAAAAAGCAGATAAAATATCGGATGGATGTCTGTCACAATGAGACAAGACAAGCAATTTAGTTAAAAAAAGGAAAAAAATCCACAGCGCGGTAAATTCTCAAGAACCGCACGAAGCGAGACGGAGAAGAGGAGAAGGATTCGCATGCGAGATTTTTAAGATCCGCATTTCTAGAGAAGTTAAGCACTGAAACAACGAAATGTAGAATACTTACTGACAAGAAGCGTCCGCGAGAGCGTCCATTTCTGAGCACGCCCGACGATAGAGAACGGGAGCCAATGCGTCGGGATGAACGAATGGAGAAGGGAGACCGTCGCGATTCCGCCGATCGTGGAAAGATCCTCTGCCGTGAAACTCTCCATCTCCTCCCTTAACAATTCGCTATCCGGTTGTGCTCGAAGGAACTATCTCTACATTTGAGATCCGACGCTCAAAGAAACTCGGACCCGACAGCGGAATGGCGCAGTTTATAGGGGCAGGGGAAGCAAATAAAGAAGTTCTCTGAGAGAAGAACAGCCGATGAATGAACAACGGGGATCAGATTGGAGACAATGGTAGCTAACGATCGAGCGAGAGAGAGAGAGATATTAGGGTTCCGTACTCGGTGAGAGTGGAGCTTGAACTGCTCAAGGCGTTGATCCGTCTGCCTGCTTTGTGCAAATACCCTTCACTTGTCGTGCAATAACAGAAAGGCTGCCCTATAGCTCATGGACAGCATCCACCAAGGGTAAAATTATAAAATTCTTATTTGCACACCATGTGCAGAGAGGTTCCGGGTGGAGAGGACAAAACCAGTGTTCAGGCGATGGGGCTGATTCCAAGGGGACGTTTGATAGCTCCCAATCTCATGTTCTCCGATCTGTCGGTGCGATGAAACGCGTGATTTGAAATCCTGTGAAATCGGATTTCAAATAGCAGGGTGTGTCGGACGCACTGCGCGGACCTTAGATCCAATCTGTAAGAGAAGTCGCATCCAGTCCACCGCTTGGCTTCTCAGACGTAGTTCCGCTACATCGAAACAAGGGGCCCAAAAAATGCTCAATTATGCTAGAAAAAAAAAAAGCATTAAAAGTGTTGTGAAGAATTAAAAAGACAGCTGGAAGTCCTCTTTTATTATGGAGGACTTCGATGCCTCTTATTTCCGCCAAAAAAGCCAACAGAAGGGAGCTTCAACCCCTTTCTTATGCTAAGAAAACAGGGCTCACTGGGAAGGTGAGAAAAAAAATGGATACCCTTAGCTACAATGGTTGAAAATTTGTGAAAGAGAGCAAGAGGTCCAACGAGGGTTTCATAAAGGGTCCCTCCACCCTAAGTAAACTTTTAAGAACCCTAGGAATTTTTAAGCCAAGATTATTCAAGCTCAGTTAAAGTTAATCTAGACTCACCATGGTCATACGAAGACATTTATGGCTTACCAGTCTCTAGATCGGTCCACCTCCATCAAGCTAAGTGGGGTCCACTTTGCCCATATTTAGCGTAATTTTGCATCTTCAGCTCAAACTAATGTTAGATTAGGTTTACCATAATATGAATGGCTTGCCCCGAGTTAGAGTTGCTCAATTTAAGTTCTAGGTGAGTCTGTCTATTTCATTGGGTCACTCCAACTCCCACTTAAGAAAAGTTCGAGCTCAAAGGTCATGACACTCATGTCAGCCTATCCTTAGTTTAGCATATGCAATCCAATCCGGTTTCCATAAATTCACTAAGGTTTACCCACTTCGCTCACTTTGCTTTCAATCACGTCTAAAGCTCATCTTAGCTGGAATTTCATCAGAAATTTTGTTATTTTTCGGTGGATTATAAGCTAGGGTCATTGTTATGGGTCCCTCATCTCAAGAAGTGAAAACACCATCCAGACCCCATTGAAGCAGCATCTTTCTCAATTTATACCTTATTTTCTCATTTCTTCTTGCATTTTGAGGCGAATGATTGTTAGAAAAAAACTAACTTTCAAGCTAAATCCAAAAGAATTTTCATATGTGATTTAAACCCAGCTCAAGCAGAAGAGGAGGCCTACCACCTATCCCAATTTGACAAACCATGCTTCCCAAATGTAGAATATTATGCTAGAGGCAAAATGGTCATTGGTATGCTAAATGCACTGGTAGTATGGAATTTACTACTAACATGCATATTGCTCTTTCCTCCTATGATCTGCACACCAAATGCATGCATTTGACAGTATTAAACCGCAACGTGCCACAGTCAGCAGCTCCACAAATGACGCTGGAAGAGATAACGTCCAAGCTCACACGTCTGCAACTGGAGGAGATCTCGCCCATATCAGATCTACAAGAAATCACGCACATAACAAAGATAACATCCAGGCCAACAAGACTGCCACAAAACATGAGGATAGTCTATGTATAGCAACTGGAAAAAGGGAAATGTGTGATTCTGTAATCAAATCAAATCCCAACAAATATGGGATTGATGGACATGTAAATTGATCATAAAATTGAATCTCTTGTCTTGTTGAAATTAACAAGAAAAAGATACCTTTCATCGTGGACGTAGACCAAAGGTCGAACCATGTTACATTCTTGTCTTCTTCTTTCTCTATCACGTTTTCTTCCTGGCATGTGGTTTTTCATGGTATCAGAGCCAGTTATGACCAATCAACCAGCAACACCAGAAGAAGACTCCTACAACACGGCTGCGGCGTCACCAAAGTCTGGACTCGACAACGTGAATCTACCATTTTCAGGTCTGATCTCCTCCATCATACCTGCCCCAACGAGTCTTCAGCAATTTTTATCCATCAAATTGTCTTTTGACAACTACTTGCTTTGGGAATCTCAATTCATTCCTATGCTTAAGAGTTATAATATGATGGGATGTTCAAATGTCCAAATGAGTTCTTACCTAGTGAAGATGGCAAAAGAATTGTCTTAAATCCAGCTTTCTTGGAATGACATGGAGGTGACCAACTATTGTTAAGTTGGATCATTTCATGGCTCAGTGAAGTCGTCCATAGTCAAGTTGTCAGTCTTGACTCGCCATACAAAGTCTGGACCACCATAAAACACATCTATGTTGCTCAATTTAGAGCAAAGGTGCAACAACTCAAATCTGCCCTGCAAAACCTGAAAAAGGGAAATGAATCTATAACAACATATTTGCACAAAGCCAAAGGCATAGCTCATCAGCTAGCCATGGCCTCCAAACCAGTAGATGAAGAAGATCTTGTCATGAATATTCTCTCTGGTCTTCCTACTGATGAATATGGCACCCTGAAAGTTTCATTGCGCACTCGCGTCGATCCTATAAACTTGGAGGAATTATATTCTTTGCTTCTTATTCAAGAATCTGAAATTTCAAAGCCTGGAAATCTTGAGGATCCTTCAGCCTATGTAGCACACTGACAAAACTTCAAGAATCCCAATTACCATGGAAAGAATGAGCAGCAAAGAGGGCGTCCAGGAATCCACCCTCGGGATAGAAACGTCAGTTGCAATGCTTGCGGAAATTGTGGCCACTTTGCTTCTCAATGCCGAACCATTTGTCAAGCTTGCAGGAAATCAGGGCTTGGTGCGTTGAACTGCAAGTTATGTAAATTCCAAAAGGGATCTTCATCCCCTGAAGCCTATCATATGGAAGTCATGCCTCAAACAGATGATGGATTTTGGTATCCTGATACCGGTGCTGTAACGCTCGGCCTTTTAGCTGGATGGGTCGGGTCAGGGTCCAGACCCGGACCCGAGCTCCAAGCGCGATAGGAGCCCCGACGCCGCAGCCCGTCTCCCTTTCCTTGTTTCCTTCTTCTCCCTCGCTTCCCCTCTTCGTCTCTCCCTCACCCACGACCGAAACTCAGCGAGGCAGAAGAAGGCGACAGTGACGGCGGCGGCTGCAGCTCGCAGGTAAGCTCCCTCTCTCGCCCTCTCTGCCTGTTTTCTCCCTCCTTTCCTGCGCATCCTTACCTCTCTACAACGCTCTCTCTCCCCCCACACGCTGTCCCTCTCCTCTTTGCCCGAGCTGTCTTCCCTCCTTCTCTCGCCTCCTTCTCCCTTCTCCTCCGCCTGCTCCTCCTTCCTCTTCTTTCTTTTCCCCCTCCTTCCTACGCCAGACCCTTCCCTCACCGTCCGAACCCTACCCCTTTGTCTGTTTCCTATCTCTGTCGATGTTTTCTCCCTGCTCATTCTCGTGCTCTTTCTCAGTTCTCAGCCTCCCCCAATCGAACCAATCTGTTAGCCGAACTCCTCCTCTTGAGCACGCTCTTGTTTGTTCTCATTAGTTGTGGCTGTTGGATTGGTATTTTAGTTTGAGGGTGCATTATTCTCTTTGTAACAGTGAATAGAAGGCGTTGGTGGGGGTGGCTTGGCACGATTTCTGCCATTTGGGGGACCGACTGTATGCTTGAGGTGGCTGTTTGGGGCTTCACAGCAGTTCAGACGTTTGTTTTGGGGTGAACGATACCTAATCAAGCTCAAATTAATGAATATTACCTTTTAGAACATGTATAACTATTGTTTAAGCATGTTAGAAGGTTGGATTGATGTATTAGGATGCATGTTAGCGATTTTGCTTGTTGGGGTAAGTGTAGGGTTAGGTTGGAGAAGCGATGATTCATGTGTTTATTGATCTTTTAAGCATGATGAGTTGATTTTAGATGCAATAGGGAAGCATGGTAGAGTTAGAGACGTTGTGGAAAAGCGTAGGACCGCCTTTGGGGAATGCTTGAAGCACCTTGATGTCGTGGGTGGAATGTATAGTGGGAAGAGGATGTGCATATTGGGAAGACGCCTCAACTAAAGGAAAGGTTATGAGAAATGCGTTAAGGATGGATTGATTGAAGCATTGGGGTTTTGACATTGGGTGGGAACGACAAGAAGTTGCGTAACGGCCTATTAGAGGACTTGTAGGTCGACACTACCCGTCGACACCCTCTTGAGGCGATGACACGTGCCTCAAGGATTTTGTTTCGTAGTTGTTTGTATCTGTTTGAATTGAGTAGGTATCTAGTAGAAACCTTATTCTTGTTTATGTTTGCAGGTACACCGGGCACATCCCGTTGACCTTGAGTTTAAAGCTTGAGGCATTTTGAAGAATTTGGTGAGCGCGCCACAAGTATGGCGACATGCCAGGCAAATTCCTGCCTCGGCAAATATGTGATGATGTGTTCCTAGGATCATGGGATCCTAGGATTATGATGTGAATGGATTGATGGTTTTGTAAATGAGTGTATGTATGATTGCTTATGCTTTGATATATGATATGAATGGTTTAGAAAGCTATTAGTAGTTTGTTTTGAAAATACTACGTATTTGCATATGCATGCTAGAATTGATAATTGTTTAGGACAGATGAGGCGAGGTATCGAGTCGAGTGTCTCCTCGACCCCAACTATGCATTAGAAAGCATCATAGAATGATAACTGCATAGGACAGCTACGAGCCAACCGCAGATCGAGACTACTCTCTATGGATTGGCTAAGTTTTTCAAAGATGTGATTGATGTGAGGATTGATGTCATGATTGATATGAATGTGTATGTCGTTGCATGTGCATTGCCATGGGCAACGATGCAAATGGATGAATAGAGGGTAGTTGTACCCGTACCGTATGACAGCTAGCAATGATTGTTACTGTATGTATAGACCTCGTGTGGAGGCAATTGGAGGTGTGGGTGTATTCGTAGAGTGTACCAACCTCATGAGCTAGCTAGTCAGTTTGTGAATGTGTTAATCTAATGACAATAATGAATGGTTAAAAGATGAGAGGCCAGTGGGAAGTGGCTATGTGTTTGGGAGACGTCCCCTCGTTGTTTTGCCACTGGTCTCGCCTGTCGGAGCGCAGGCGGTGCAAGGCCCCAGGGTATTGTTGTGTGTTGTGCTTGGAGGGTGGGCTCCCACCTTCCCAACCTGGGTGTCCTAGGGAAGGCTAAGTATCTCACCTTGGACTTCACATAGCCAAGGATGAGTGCTCTACCGCTGCAGCGGATGAAATGGATCCATACTGTTATGGGCCACCATGGGGGTAGTCTCTCGGCTGTAGGCCGCCCATGGTGTGCACGTGCCTGTGTTGCACCCACAGGAACTGTTAATTCACTAAAGTTAATGAAAACGTAATGTGTATGATTGAAGGTATATGACTGATGTTCATGTGAATGATATGATTGCAAGTGTCATGTCTAAGCAGGCCTTGCATGATATTGAAATTGTGTTTGTGCGGCCATTAAGTGGTCTTTACGTGTCATACTGTGACACGACATGATGATAGAGGATTTTGATAATTGTTCTCTTATTTGAGTCATACATGAAAGGGCTTGGTATTTTTCTGGCTTGTTGCCATACTGCGAAGGCTAAGCCTTCAGTTGTTTCCTTTTTCAGGTTTTGGCGGACCCAGGGCAGCAGGTTGACCAGATGACTTCACTCACGTCCTACTGGGGAGGTTTTGGGTTTTGGTTTGTTTAGTGTCGGCGCGTCTTATTTTGGGTTTTATCGATGCCTTGTTTTTGTTAGGCATCAATTATACAGTTTGGGGCATTTTTGTTACACATAGATGTGATTTTGTATGAACTGAAATGATTGCATTAATGAAAATTCGCCCCTTTGTTTTGAACTGCTTGGCTCATCGTCATTTTGAATCGTTGTGTCGTCACGCCTCGATGCTTTATGTTTAGACAAAAAAAAAAGTTTGAGTGTTAAAAGGTCGGGGTGTGACAGGTGCTACCCATCACGTGACGTCTGACTTAAATAAACTCTTCATTCATTTAGAATATCGTGGGCAAGATCAGTTGAGAGTTGGGAATGGTGTTGGTCTTCAAATCAAGAATGTTGGTAATGCCTCTCTCTATAGCTCAGACTCAAGATTTTTTATAAATAATGTGCTCCATATTCCTACCATCTCTAAAAATCTTTTGTCTATGCATAAATTTGCCTGTGACAATAATGTTGTTTTTGAATTTGATGCAAATCATTGCTATGTTAAGAATCAGACAACAAGAGAGAAACTTCTGGAGGGAGCAAATAAAAGAGGATTGTATCAGCTGAAGTTACAACAACATGGAACTCACCGGAAAACAACACTTGTAGGAGAACGAGTCTCAATTGGTGATTGGCATAGTCGTTTGGTACATCCTGATTTTAGAATTGTGATACATGTTTTGAATAAATTCGACTTACCCATTGACAGCAAATCTCATAATCAAATATGCGATGCATGTCAAAGAGAGAAAAGTCATGCTCTTCCTTTTGCTCAAACACTACATAAGATTAATGCTCCACTTGATTTCATTTTTACTAATGTTTGGGGACCGGCTGCTACCACATTGCATGGTTATAGCTATTATGTTAATTTCATGGATGTCTTCTCTCGTTTCTCTTGGATATATATTATCAAAAATAGATCGGATGTTCTTTTCGTCTTTAAAACGTTTCAAGTTATGGTAGAACGTCAATTCGATCGCAAAATCAAGGCTGTTCAAAGCGATTGGGGAGGAGAATATCGCATTGTTTCCACTTATCTCAAACAAATTGGTATTGTTCATAGAGTTACTTGCCCACATGCTCACCAACAAAATGGCAGCATCGAAAGCAAACACAGGCATATCGTTGACATCGGATTGACATTACTTGCACATGCCAATTTACCTTACAAGTATTGGGATTTTGCATTTATAACTGTTGTATTCTTGATCAATAGAATGCCAACTCGGGTCCTCAAAATGAAGTCACCATGTCAAGTTTTGTTCAAACACTCTCCTGATTATAAATTTCTAAAGGTTTTTGGATGTGCCTGTTATCCTTGTCTACATGATTTCAACACTCACAAACTGCAGTTTCACAGCAAACATGTCTTTTTTTGATATAGCAGCATGCACAAAAGATACATTTGTTTTGATCGAGATACGAACAAACTTCTTATCAGTAGACATGTGGTTTTTGATGAAGGTGTATATCCCTTTAAAACCTTGACGTTACCGGCCCAAGCCTCACCAAGTAAGCCTCCACTACCCTTAGTCAGTACCACAACCTCCCCATCCATACCACTCCTTTGACAATGTGTCTCTCTCACACCCGAGCACTATTCACCAAGTCCTACATTGTCCCAACTACCACTCCCTTCCATTCATTCGCCCTCCAATGCTGTTCAGGACATACAATCTGAACCTCCACCCTCACTGACTCCTCCACCACCTAATGCTTTACAGCCAAACCCTTCACCACCATCTAGATCACTTCGCTCTCATCACATGCTCACTCGGTCCCAAACTGGTTCTTTGCAGCCAAAAACTGACACGACCTTCAAATACCCCTCCCTATGGCTCATCTCACCCATCTAACCTCTAAAACCGAACCTCGTACTGCATCTCAAGCCTTGAAGCATACTCATTGGGTTCAAGCGATGAAAGATGAACTTGCAACTCTACACAAGAACCACACATGGACGCTTGTATTACCGCCTCCCTCTGCCAATATCATTGGCTCAAAATGGCTTTTTCGTATTAAAAGGAAAGCTGATGGCACTCTTGAAAGATACAAGGCTCACTTAATGGCTAAGGGTTGTACTCAAGCACATTGTATTGACTACTTTGAAACCTTCAGTCCCGTAGTCAAACATACGTCTATCCGTGTTCTTCTCACTATTGCCATCACTTTTGGCTGGATTGTTCGACAACTTGACGTTCACAATGCCTTCCTTCATGGTGTTCTTACTGAAAAGGTATATATGGCTTAGCCACCGGGCTTCATTGATGATCGGTTTCCTCATCATGTCTGTCAACTACATAAGGCTATTTACGGTTTAAAACAGTCTCCCCGTGCTTGGTTTCAACGGCTTACTACTTTCTTGGTTACATAGGAGTTTGTCGGCTCAAAAGTGGATTCCTCTCTCTTTATGCAGGTGCGACCTGATTCCACGTTATATATCTTGATCTATGTTGATGATATCATCATTACAGGAAATAATGATACTATGATCAAGTCTATCATGAACATTCTAGATCAAGAGTTTGGTATTAAAGATCTTGGTCTTCTACACTATTTTTTAGGCATTCAGGCGACTTTCTCCTCCAAGGGTTTATTTCTTTTTCAAGAAAAGTATATGCTTGATCTTTTGCAGAAAGCAAATATGATTGATGTAAAACCTCAATGCATGCCCATGTCGACCACTTTAAAATTGTCAAAACATGTTGGGGAGCCTCTTTTCGATCCCACTCCGTATCGACAACTTGTTGGAGCATTGCAATATCTTATGCTCACATGACATGATCTCTCTTTTGCTGTCAACAAAGTATGTCAATATATGCAATAGCCTACTACTATTCACATGACTGTTGTCAAGCGTATTTTATGTTATGTCAAGGCCACCCTCTCTTGCGGTCTTCTTTTAAAGCCAGCCACCACTTTTCACATTGATGCTTACACTGATGCCGACTGGGCTGGAAATATTGATGATCGTAAGTCTACTAGAGGTTTTGCCATCTTTATAGGATCACCTCTTGTTTCTTGGTCTGCCCGCAAACAACCTATTGTTGCTTGCTCAAGCACCGAAGCTGAATACTGTGCTCTAGCATCCTGCTCCCCTGAGGTCTTGTGGCTCACATTTTTACTCAAGGAATTACATGTCACTATGCCACACGTCCCTCATCTATGGTGTGACAATATCAGTGCTGCCTCTCTCTCCGCAAATCCGGTTTTTCACAATAGAAGTAAGCATATTGAGATCGATGTTCACTTTGTTCGCGATCATATCACCAAAAATCACCTTCAAGTCCACTATACCTAGTGCTGATCAACTGGCGGACATCCTCACCAAGCCTCTTCCGCAACACACTTTCGACAATCTTAGATTCAAGCTTAACACTCTTTCCTGAGCATTCATCTTGAGGGGAGATATTAAACCACAACGAGCCATAGTCAGCAGCTCCACAAATGACGCTGGAAGAGATAACGTCCAAGCTCACACGTCTGCAGCTGGAGGAGATCTCACCCATATCAGATCTACAAGAAATCATGCACATAACAAAGATAACATCCAGGCCAACATGACTGCTACAAAACATGAGGATAGTCTATGTATAACAACTGGAAAAAGGGAAATGTGTGATTCTGTAATCAAATCAAATCCCAACAATATGGGATTGATGGAGATGTAAATTGATTATAAAAGAGAATCTCTTATCTTGTTGAAATTAACAAGAAAGAGATACCTTTCATCGTGGACGTAGACCAAAGGTCGAACCATGTTACATTCTTGTCTTCTTCTTTCTCTATCACGTTTTCTTCCTGGCGTGTGGTTTTTCAGACAGACTAGGTTGTGCACGATCCAACCTATTTCAACCTGCATATGTTGTGAACCTACTTTTGAACTAAGCTCACCTGTGAACAACCCAAATTTTTCCAAAATGCTACATTATTTTACTGAAACACAAAACCCAATTTTTGGATCTAAATTAGATCCAAAACCACAATTCAAATCCAAATCAAGTATTTCAAAACCAAATTCGAATCAAGTTCGAAACGACAAAATATGAGCGTCGCGCGTGCGCAGACATTTCCTTTGTTTTAAGAACTCATTTTTCATGCCAAAACGTGTTTTAAACCCAAGTCGCACGCTCGAACGAGTCGACAACTGACTGAACCAAAATCAGATTTGGAACAAGCCCGTAACTTGAAATAGAGGCAACCACCCATTTGAAACAAAAACTAGTTTTTACATATTTTAAATAAAATAGAGGATTTTATGCTTATTTTTATTTTGTTTTATTTCACTTTAATCTATTCAAAAAAAAAAACTTGAGTTTTTGCTCGTCTTGTGATGCGTAGTCACACGACCCCATGTTGAGAAACACGTGTGCGCGCATGATCGCCTTGTGCAATCGCGCGCTCGTGTGCCCCGCGCATGCGAAAGAGCAGCGATTGCGCAATCGCATCCGCGGTCTCACGCGCAAGCTTCTGCTGAGAGCCTTCTGGGGCCTGCATAGTACACAGACCCTGTTTTTCTTCAAAAGTTGATCGTTGGAGGGTATTTTTTGAACATTTTTAAGGGGGCATTAGACCTACCTACACTTCAAAAATGGATTTACAAGCCTAATGGCCAATTATACTCATTTCAAACCTGTTTCTTTTAAAAAAAATTGAAAATAATTCAAAATTATTTGAAATTCGTATGAAAATGTTATAAAATTTAGAAAAAAAGAATTTTGAGTTTTGGCTCCAGCCGGCCTATCCGGCCCGGGCACGGCCCGGTTCCGCTAACGGGCCGGTCTACCGGGCCCGGCCCGGGCCAGGTTTTCCCCGGCCCAGGCCCGGGTCCAACAGGGCCGGGGCGGGGCGGCCCACTGGCGGCCCGGCCCGACGCCCAGCCCTATCTTGCATGAGTCCAAGCTCCCCTCCGGCCTACATCAAACTTGAAGTCGGTTATTTGAAGTCTTTTCTATGAAGATACATATGTATATACATGTTATATACATATATGTGCACATGATGATTTTCTTTATAATTCTCTCTCTATGTTTCTACATTCTATTTTACAAATTTTAATATAAACATGAATACATATATACATGTGTTTTATTTTCTCTTTCTAGAATCTCATATTTCTCTTTTTAAGACAAATATCTTCCCTTACAAATTTTCTTATACATACACATATGTATACATATTTCCTTTTTCCTCTAAAATCTCTCTTTCTATTCAAATCAATATCATTTTGACAAACTTTCATATATATATATATATATATATATATATATATATGGTAGTATGTACACACATGTGTACATCTTTTTATATCTCTTTTTCTCTCTCTTTCTTTCATGAGAGTATTTCATCTCTTCCATTCTTTTTATCATTTTTCTCTCATGATCTTTTTATTTATCGACTTAACTAAGACCAAAAATCAAGTAATGACCCAATATTGGATTCATGCTTGATAGTCTACTACCTAATCCATTTTCAAAAAAAATTTCTTCTTATATATGATAATCATAAAAACAAAAATCTTAGATGTATGCTATGGTAGGAGTGAATTACATAGGATCAATGCATTCATGCATCCACCTTCACTTAACATGATAAATGATCACAAGTACATCTCTAAAAGAACTTAAGTAAGATGAGATGAAGCTCTAACCAGGTAGTAACTGAATTAGAGCAAAACCGCAAACCTACTTAAAGTCTTACAAATGATCTTTACAGATATTTTCCAATTTTAATGTTTCCCAAAACATTTCACATTCCTAAGTAATTCTTCAAGAAACTTTTCAAAAGTTTGTAACATCAAATTTTCAATATTTTTCTACATTGCACATAGAATGAAAAAGATGTTTAAGTCAAAGTGAAATACATTAATAATAGACATAGCCCTTGGGTTGATTACCTCTGGTAAAGCATTGGGAACGGTCGATCCTCGTACCGATGGGTGAGTCCCTTTCTCTCTTATTTTCAAAACAAAACTCATTTTTCTATAGCACTCCAAAACCAACCAAAATTTTGGGGATGCAAACAAATGGCGACTGTGATGAGACTCGTCATCATTTAGCTATGATTATAATTGATGCATTTCCACAAACTTGAACATCTCATATTGTCGATGATAAAGCACGTTCTCTTCTTTGGTCTTGACCCCATTGGCATTTCATTACATTGCTTGTTGATTGTGTTTGCTTTCTTGCATATAGGACTGATTGATGAGGATCAATAATGTTCACTTAGATTGAGTATCGAATACAACCCTCCTCAATTTAAGAGTTGTTTGAAAACAATGTTTGCTCTTCTATTTATTTTAATCATCATCTTAGGCAACATTGCATTAGAGACAACTGATTTTGCATTATTTTTCATATTTTAAAATTTCTCATATCTATTTGTCCTGGTCATCATGTTGTCGGGCTTGATCTTAGGTGATAGCACAAGACTAAGTCTTACAACTGAACCACACCTTGGGTGGGAAAGCCCCTTCGTTAGTACCATGAGTGATACTTTGTGGTATATCGACAAGTGATCAAGAAGAAATTGATGAACCATACCCTTAGTTGCCTAAGGAAGAATCTATGCTAGTACTAAACCATTTGGCTAAGATATGCAAGCATAACTTGACATTGGATTATCGTGACACAAAATTATCTCAATTAGGTCTCTATATCTATTTTGTCCAAAATTATTTCAAATGACACATAAATGTGCATAAAACCTTGTGTGATGTTTTACAACCTCATTATATACCTCTACTTCATATTGTCTTTATCAACCTAGTCAATCTTTTCCACTAATCTAATCTCTACCCTTCATAGTCATTATTCGAGATGTCTTCTTTCCAACGTGGTGTCATGTTCCCTTATGATCACATCCTCTTCAGGGAAGGACCCGAATGGTCTACCTACATCTCTCTTGAGTCTAAACCTTTAGCTTCCAAATGGTATCGGTCTTGGTATTCCACCTTCTCTCAGAATTTTCCTTCCTATTTTGAAGAATGTGGGCTAGAGACAGTGGCAACCAGAGGAATGCAATTAGCGGATGGAAATTTTGTGCATGCAATTGCCGAGCGATGGAACCCAATGACCTCCTCTTTTTGGTTTTCATGGGAAGAAATGACAATGTTATTAGATGAATTTACTGAAATATTAGACCTCCCCACCCCAACTTGTGACCCAAATGAACCATTAGAGAAACAGTTCTTCATGAACCCGGTCAAGGTTAATGCAAATGCCCTTATTGCTCACTTTACTGGACGAAAAATTTGGCCTCTAGTAGAAAACCATGATAGCCAAAGCATCAACCTGAAAAACTTGTATGAAGAATTTGGAGTCTATGTTGAACCTTTCACTTTGCCTTGAAAAGCAATAGGTAGAATTAAACATTGCATGATGCTCTAGACAGTGGGAGTAACCCTTTTTATCAGTGGAAGTGACCTCCTAGATGTTTGTATTTCCCAACTCTTTCAGATATGGGGGCATAATGGGACCCGACACTTGTCAGCAGCATTAGCTTTTTCTTTACCGAGGACTCACCCGTTTTACCATTGGAGATACTGACTTCATGGAAGGATGCATACATGCTTTGCAATTGTGGTTTCTCAAGCACATGGGACCTCATGCCAGTCTATTTAGAAACACTGATGGAGCATTGACAATCTTATAACAATACCACCATTTCATCGAGCAGTTGGATGGAGATGAAATCATTTGAGATTTTTGTGATCATCATCAGAACCCGTCTCGATGCACTCACCATCATCATGGATGTACAACACTCTTGGGCCCTTATTTCATAGTTGATTATTGCGCTGATAGATGCATAAGACAGCTCTCTCAGAGACAGATGATGGTTTCTTTGCATGCACCGATCGGAGCTATTCCCGAATTCGACCTCAGTTCTCTTCAATGGGCAGCATTGTTTGCAGTGGCTCCACAATAATGGAAGACGCAGATATCATACACTTGGTTCACATGCCCAGTGGTAAAGAAGGAATATGCCGAGGGGTGAGATGCCAACCGACCACCATCCATCCTTCTTTAAAAGTTTATGTTGTTAACTTTATACTCTTTATGTCATCTTCAGTCATTGTCATTTTTGTTAATGTTTTCTTTGGATGTAACTTTTAAAAACTTTTAATGCAATATGAATCTTTATTTTATCATCATTTCCCTCCAATGACTCTTCATTTTTCTGTCTTACAAGGTGAATACTTGAAAGCCAACAAGATGGTTAAGACCAGAGCATAAACTAAGCAGGCTGCTCAAAACGAAGCTTCATCCTCTGAATCTATCCCAGAAAATTCAGCCAGAAGGCTACCATATGTTCTGGATGTTTATGGAGTGATTCTTGAGGGAACAAGAAGTACAAAAGGCCCTGATGGTTACTCTAGAATCAGAAATTGAAAAGGCTGTCAAGCAGAAGAGAAAGAAGAAAACAACAAATTTTCTCCTACACACGCGTGTGCGCATGATCGCCTCGCACGAAACACCTGTGCGCGTGCACACGATCGGCTCGCATGATCGCGCGCTAGTGAGTTGTTGCGTGCGACCGATCGTTAAACCACATGATCACATGGGCCGTCTAGCGTGCAGGTTTCTGCTGAGAGCCTTTCGGGGCATGCGTAGTGCACAAGCCCCATTTTTTCTTCAAAAATTGATCATTGGAGGGCATTATTTGAACATTTTTAAGAGGGCATTAGCCCTACCTACACTTCAAAAATGGATTTACAAGCCTAGCCAATCATACTCATTTCAAACATGTTTCTTTTCAAGAAAGAATTGAAAATAATTCAATATTATTTGAAATTCGTATGAAAATGTTATACAATTAAGAAAAAAATTAATTTTGAGTTTTGGCTCCAAAACTCTCTATAAATGCCCTCATTTTCCCGCTCTTGAGCAAGGAGCTAGCCCTTGGAGAAGCTCTAGTGCATTCTCACTTCAGAACTTAGCTATCTTCATCCATGTCCTTCTCATTCTTCTTCTTCTTCTCCAACTTGGAGGAAGCTACAACTCTTCAAGAGCACGAAGGTCACTTGGAGGCCACATCTTCATCATCTTGGACCTCTATTCAAGGTGAATTTAGGATCGTCCAAGCAAGGGTGATCATTTTCATCCCAAAATCATTCTCATAAGAGGTATGTAACTCACATTCTACTCCATTATTTCTATTTTTTCCCTTCATCATCTTCCCGTGGCCAAATAAGATAGCTCTAAAATCTATATTTTAGAGTGAAGAAGCTATTCTTGAGTGCACCAGAAGCATGAGAAGGTGAATTAATATTTCATTTTATGATTGAACCATGTTATTTCTTTTCTTGAATGTAGTCTTGTTGTGATGTTTTTTTTCCTCTCTTCTTCATCTCCCCATGGCCATATGAGATAGCTCTCAATCTATATTTTATAATCAAAAGGCTATAATCGAGTGCACTGGTAGCATGAAAAGATGTGATAATATTTCATTTTTATGATTGCATCATGTTCTATCATTTCTTGAATATAGCCTTGTTTTGTTTCTCTATTTTCCTCTCCTCTTCATCTCCCCATTGCCATATGAGATAGTTCTCGTTCTCTATTTTAGATCAAGAAGCTATGCTCGAATGCATCGGGAGCATGAGATGATGAGATGATATTTCATTTTATGATTGAATCATGTTCTCTCTCTCCTTGAATATTGCTTGTTTCAAGTTATTATCCATGCATACTTGATTGATTTTCCATCTATATGTGAATGCATGGCGAGTATGAGAGTGTCATTTGGGACTTACTTTTCATTCTTATGTTATTTGAGGTTGTAACTTGCCCAACCTAGGAAAAATCCTCACGAATATGTACATGTTAATATGCATTTGCATGTCATTTTGCGTTAGTTTCCTTTTAACCATCTCATTAGGAGACCCTAATGAGCATCTTATCATATGGTTTGTTCTTCTTCCATACCCAACGGTGGAACAAGCATATTCCCTTATAACAAACGAAATAACTATGTTTTATGTCTATATATTTGAAATCATGTTTTCCAAAATATTTTCGAAAGAACCCTTTCTTAGGTGGCTTTGGAGACTTAGCTTAGGCTCTTACATGAGTCCAAGCTCCCCTCCAGCATATATCAAACTTGAAGTCGGTTATTTTTGTTATATACATATATGTGCACATGATTATTCATGTTATCCTTCTCTTTCTATGTTTCCACATTCTATTTTACAAATTTGAATGTACACATAAATACATATATACATGTGTTCTATTTTCTCTTTCTAGAATCTCATATTTCTCTTGTGAATATAAATATCTTTCCTTACAAATTTTTTTATCCATACACATACATATGTATGCATATATATTTCTCTTTTCCTCTAAAATCTCTCTTTCTATTCAAATCAATATCATTTTCACAAAATTTCACACACACACACACATATATATATATATATATATATATATATATATATATATATATATATATATATACTTATGTTGTGGTATGTGCACGCATATGTACATCTTTTACTATCTCTTTCTCTCTCTCTCTTTCTTTTATGAGAGTATTTCATCTCTTCCATTTCTTTTAACATTTTCCTCTCATGGTCCTTTTATTTACCAACTTTCCTAAGACCAAAAATTAAGTAATGACCCAATATGAGATTCATCTTTGATGGTCTACAACCTCAATCTTTTTTCAAAAACTTTTCCTTCTTATATATGATAATCATAAAAACAAAAATCTTAGATGTATGCTATGATAGGAATGTCTTTAGATGAATGATGTGGTAATAATGAATCATATAGGATCAATGCATTCCTGCATCCATCTTCACTTAACACCACAAATGATCACAAGCACATCTCTAAAAGAACTTAAGCAAGATAAGATGGAGCTTTAACTAAGTAGTAACCGAATGAATGTAAAACCTCAAACCTACTTAAAGTCTTAAAAGAACACTAAAATGACTTCAAAATGATTTCTCAAGCTTTACAAATAATCTTTACAAAGATTTCTCAATTCTAGTTTTTTCCAAAATATTACACATTCTCAAGTAATTCTTGAAGAAAGTTTTCAAAAGTTTATAACATCAAACTTTCAATATTTTTCTACACTGCATATAGAATGAAAAAAATGTTTAAGTCAAAGTGAAATGCATCAATAATAGACATAGCCCTTGGATTGGTTACCCCCGATAAAGGCGCTGGGAACCGTCGATCCTCGTATCGACGAGTGAGTCACTTTCTCTCTCATTTTCAAAACAAAACTCATTTTTTTGGAGTACTCCAAAACCAACCAAAATTTTGGGGATGCGAACATCACCGAACTCAACTTGGCAGAGGTCAATAAATTTAGTTTGTTAACATAGGCACACATGAATGCACCCAGTTCAAGTCTAGAGCTAGCCTATGTCACTAATCCTAATCCACATGCAGCTCTAGCGAGCCCAGTAAAACGCTATGTGAGCCTGCCTACAAACCTATTTACACCTTGTTTGGGCCTAAATCCAACTTGGCCTAAGCCCACTTAGATCTACAAAAACCTTTTATATATGATCTAGTATCATTTGCACAATTTAGCTCTACAATCCAATCCTTCTATTGGTGATCTTATATCATTGATTTGATTTGGATCTACAACCTAATATGGCGATGTTGATAAATACAATTTAGATCTAATATCCAACTAAAATGCCAAAAAAAAAAAAGAAAAAGAAAATCATTTCTAATTAAGAGTTCATATCAGATTCAAATATAAGAAATGACATCTAACCGGATTCAGGTTCAAGTAAATATTGAAAACATTCAACTCTGTTTCAGATCAAATATAGTTTTAAATAAATATCATATGCTTAATGCTTATCATATGGTTTGGATACAATTTAAAAATCATATTCAAATATCGATGTTAATCTAAATAGTGGATGTGGATTGTGGTGGATATGGCATAGATTTTTCTTTGTCCGAATTCAAATATAAATTCAAATCCAAATATATAGATATCCAAAAAAGCAAGATATGGCAAAGTATACTTCTGATTTGAATTCGATCTGTAAACATTCTTGAACTAATCCTTTCATCCAAAGTTGAATTCTTTCATCTATAATCCAATATGGCTAGTTTGGTCTAGATTTTCAGTTCAATATCTAATCCATTATCACTTTTCTAATTTGGATTTAAAATTTAATTTAGGATCCTATTTGACTTGTCTGATCTAGTATCACTTTCTGTATTTGGATGTCCCCCAAAATCTGGATCTCTCTCTATCAAATTCATGATCTATTTTCCATTGTGAACCCATAGTTCATTCCAAGACTCAATTTAATTTCACTATTTGTTTGCATCCCAAAATTTCATTGGTTTTCTGAGTGCTCCAAAAAAATGAGAGAGAAAGAGACTTGCCCATCGGTACAAAGATCGACCATTCTCAATGCCTTTACCGAGGTAATCAACCCAAGGGCTATGTTTATCCTTGTTGCATTTTGTTTTGGCTTGAACATCTTTTTCATTCTATATGTGGTGTAGTGTTTGAAAAAAATGTTGAAAGTTTGATGTTTCAAACTTTTGAAAAGATTCTTGAAGAATTACTTGAGAATGTGAAATATTTTAGGAAAAACTAGAATTGGTAAATCTTTGTAAATATCATTTGGAAAGCTTAGGAAATCATGTTGAAGTCACTTTAGTGCTCTCTTAAGACTTCAAGTAGGTTTGAGATTTTGCTCTAATTCGGTCACTATCTAGTTAAAACTCCATCTCATCTTGCTTAAGTTCTTTGGAGTAGTGCTTGTGATCACAAGTGATGTTAAGTGAGTGTAATGCATGAATGCATTGATCCTAGATGATTAAAGCATTTCTACAACAACATTTATCTAAAAGGCATTCCTACCATAACATACATGTAAAATTTTTATTTTTATAGTTAACATAAATATTTTTGAAAATGGATTGGGGTTGTAGACCATCAAACATAAATCCAATATTGAGTCATTACTTTTGAAGTCGGTAAATGAAATGAACTTAAACCATGGGAGAAAAATATTTGAAAGGATGAAGAAGATGAAATATTTATACAAAAAGAAAGAGAGATAAAGAGATTTCAAAGATCTTTAAATGGAAGATTTCAAAAGAATAAGAAGATGCATATCTCTATATGTTTGCACATACATATATAAGCTTTTGACAATGAGGTCTTAATTTAAGTAGAGAAGGAAAAGAAACTTTTAAAAGAAAGAGAGGGAGATAGAAAAGATGCACATACATGTGTAAATACTATCACATATACACATATACAAAAGTTGGTAACAATGACATTGATTTGAATAGAAATAGAGATTTTAAATGAAAAGAAATGGAGAAATATATATATGTATATATAGAAATTTGTAGATGAAGGCATTTGATTTGAAAAGAGAAATAAAAGATTTTAGAGAGAGAAAATAAGATATTCATATATATATGAATTCAAATAAATATTAAAATAAAATATAGAAGCATAGAGAGAGGAGAATGAAGGGGATCATCATGTGGACATATATGTATATAACATGTGTATATATGTGTCTTCATGATATTAAAAATCAAGGAATGAAAAATAACTGACTTCAAGTTTGATATAGGCTATAGGGAAGCTTGGACTCATGTAAGAGTCTAAATTAAGTCCCCAAAGCCACATTAGAAAGGGTTCTTTCAAAAATATTTTAGGAAACCATGATCCTAAATACTTTTATATATGAACATAAAACATTGTCATTTCATTTGTTACAAGGGAATATTTTTCTTCCACCATTGGGTATGGAAGAAAGTCAAACCACACGATAAGACACTCATTAGGGTTCCTAATTGAATGATTAAAAGGAAACTAACACGAATGACATGAAAAATGCATGTTAACATGCACACATTCGTGAGGGTTTTCTTCGGGTTGGACAAGGCCCAACCTTAAAAAATTTTACAATAATAAAAAGTCCCAAACCACACTCTCATTCTCCCTGTGCATTCACATATACGAAAAATCAAACAACTATGTGAAGATAATATCTTAAAACAAAACAACATTTATGAAAAGGAAAGGCATGATTCAATCACAAAATAAAATATTATCTCATCTCCTCATGCTCCCGGTGCACTCGAGTATAGCTTCTTGACTCTAAAATAGAGATTTGGGAGCTATCTCATATGGCCATGAGGAGATGAAAGGGAGAGGAAATGAGAGAACCAAAACAAGATTATATTTTAGAAAAGAGAGCATCATTTAATCATAAAATGAAATATCACTTCACCTTCCTATGCTCCTGGTGCACTCAAGAATAGCTTATTAACTCTAAAATAGATATTCTAAAGCTATCTTGTATGGCCATGGGGAGATGAAGAAGGGAAGAAACGGGAGAACCACAACAAGTCTATATTTAAGAAAAGAAGGAGCAACAACAACAAGATTATACTCGAGAAAAGAAATAACATGATTTAATCATAGAATGAAAGATTAGTTCACATTCTCATGCTCCCGGTGCACTCAAGAATAGCTTTTTGACTCTAAAATAGAGATTTCAAGGCTATCTTATATGGCCATGAAGAGATGAAGAAGGAAGGAAACAAGGGAAAAGGAGGGAAATGATGACTACATACCCCTAATGAGAATGACTTTTGGAAAAATGAACACCTTAGCTTAGATCCCTTTTAAGTGAAGCTCCAAGATAATGCCTCCACGAGAATTGTAGCTTGATGAAGTTTGCTCCAAGTTAGAGAAGAGAGAAATGGAAAGAGGAAGAGGAAAAAGAAGAGGAAGAGAGCTAAGAGTAAAACTCCAAGTCTTCAAGGAAGAATGCACTAGAGTTTCTCCAAAGGCCAGCTCATACCCAAGAGAGAAGATTGTGGAGGTATTTGTAAAGAGTTTCGGAGCCAAAACTAAAAATTTGGTTTTTTTTTAATTCACAATATTCTTATCTGAATTTCAAAGAATTTTGAATTATTTTCAATTTTTTTTCAAAAAAATAGTTTTGACTAAGTGGGATTGGCCATTAGCCCTGGAAACATCCTTTGAGGTGTGGGCAAGGCCATTGTCCACCCAAAGAAACCAAAACCACCCCCCAAGGGGCAGCTTTTGCAAGAAAAGGAGTGGCCTGCATTGTTGCAGGCTACTGCCTGGGCGCTGTTGAACGCTAGGCGCAACAGCGCCTAGCGTTGGGAAGACGCACGCAACGATCATGTGCACGTCGCGCGACTATGCGTCGTGGGATGTGCAAACTCTCTTTCTTTCTTTTTTTTTTATTGTTTTTAATGAAATAAGGGTTTTCTTATAAAAGCATAAAAATTCCTTTTTTGTTTAATTTATTTAAAAAATGTATAAAACTGTTTCTTTTTTTAGTATCAAAAGAGTGGTCGGCTTCGTATTTGAGGTCAAAGGGTGTGAGTGCGACATGAAGACTAGGAGGGAAAAAGACAAAGAAAAGGAGAGAGAAAAAGGTGGCAGCCTTCCTATTTGAAATGTGATTTGCATTGGAATATGATTCCTAATGAAGATCTTGATCTTGAACAATGGATAAAATAGAAAATTTGAATTGAAATAAAGAACTATATCCAATGTAAGACTAGATTTCATAAAATCTTTAATAGAAAGTGAGATCTGAGATTGATATTTTGATCAAAACAGAAAATATATCATGAATTTGATAAAAAGGATATTTAGGATTTGGAGGAGATCCTGATATAGAACATGATTCTAGATCACGATTCATAACAGTAAATTTGGAAATAGAATGTGGGCCCGTGAAAAAAGGTTTGGATCAGATAGATATTGATCTAGGTTGTGAATACATTTAAACCTAGAACTTGATATTGTATACGAGAAGAACAGATTGAACTTAGAATGGGGTTTCATATCATTATAAAAAGTAGATTATGATTGAACTAGGTTGTGAATACATCTAAATCTAGAATGTAACATTTCATAATATAACAAAGGGGTTTCAGATCAAAATAAAAAGTACATTAAGAATCCAGTTTGGAACATGAAACTGGGTTTGAAAGGATCCAGACCTAGAAAGTGTATCAGCTCTGGACAAAAGGTATTGGATATGGGATTTAGATCAATGATCCAATACTTGAAATCAATGTTATTTGTATCGTACGATACAAATGCATATCGTACGATACGTATCGTATAGGTCTTAAAGACATATACGATATGTATCGTATAGGTCTTAAAGACATATACGATATGCCTACGATACACGATACCGCCGTGTATCGTAGGCGTATTGCCCGTATCATGCAATACGGGGAAATTTTTTAAAAAGGGGGCCTGACGTCCCCTTTTTTGCGTCTTCTTGTATATACACTCTTCTCTCTCACTCTCTTTTCTTGTTTCTAAACACTTCAAGAGACGTGACAGGGAGAGATTTTCCTCATTTGCAACAAATTTTGCCCGTGAGATAGCTTTCTTTCTCGTAGAGGGCACGGTGTGAAGCTTGGAGAAAGAGGGTTTTTTGGTGAACCATCTGCAATACTTGATTAGGACGATCTTGATTTTTTGAACCTTGAAGGAGCAACAAAGATTATTGAAGAAGGAGAGGCTGGGGAACAATGGAATGTTGGTGATATTCCATTTGCAACAGAGGGGATAGAAGAAGCACTTAATGAAGTTGATGATGAAGAATGAAGATGATGATACAGATGATGATTGACGAGGCTTTTTGTTGAATCATGAAAGATGATAACTATGTCTATATGTTTTGACTTCTGAACTTATGAATTGTGGTGTAATCGAATACTCTTCGGCTGTTTAGTATGTTATTTTGATTTTTGAATGTTTGATTTCTTGTTTTGGAATTTGTTGTTCATATTCATACTTCATAGTTCATACTTCATATACATGAATGAAGAATGTTACTTTAAATACATTTTTCTTGATTTTTTCTGATTTTTGCTTGTTTTTCAGATTTTTTTAGAATTTCTCTTATTTTTTGTATTTTTTATAATTTTTTAATATTTTTTACAAATTAATTCAGTCCTGTCTTTGGGTTCAATAGGCTGAATGGGACTAGACTTAGTAGATTAATTAAGCGTAGGCTAGCTCGGCCTAGGCTTAGTAGACTAATTAGGTTTAGACTCAATGAGCTGGCTGGATTTACGCTTAGTAAACTAGCTAGGTCCAGGCTCAGTAGACAAATTAGGTCTGGGCTCAGTAAGCTGACTAGGTCCAAGTTAGTACCTCACTTGGTCAAGATGAACCAGGTTCAATCAGATTAGTTATCTCATTAGAGCTTCAGTAGGTGCACCAGGCAGGTTTTATAGGTTCTTTAGGACCAAGTTTAGTGGGTTCACTAATGTCAGGTTCAATAGGTTTTTTGAGACCAAATTTGGTAGGTTTCTCTAGGACCATGCTCAAAAGGTCCACTTGGATCAGATTTAGCAAATTTTTCAAGAGCAGGTTCAGTAGGCTGGCTAAGGATAAATTCAATGGTCTTAGTGGGGCCAATTTTGACATGTTCTTTTTTTACTAGGTTCACTATGTTCAGTAGACTTACAATGACCAAATTTAGCAACTTTCAGTTTCTGTAGGTCTATTGGGGCCAGATACAACTCAATGGTTGTCATGTTTAATGTGACCTAAATATGGAAGGTTTTTTGGAAACTAGTTATTTTGATTTGAGAACAAGAATTTGAAAGGTAGGACTTGTAGATCATAGAGTTTGAAAACAAAAATGAGTTAAAATAACTTGATTTGATAGGACCTACCTAAAATAGCAACACAATACACAAATTATGTTTGAACTTGAATTTTAAGATTGGAGTGTTAGAATGGCCACTGAGACCTTAAAAACCTTGAGTTGTTTGACTTATAAAGACCTGCATAATATGTCAACAATTTGAAAACTTACATGTTAGACTTAAAATTACGGTTCATTAAAAATGCTTAGACTTTGAAATCCAAGGAAAAATTGGTAGTCTAGAAAGTTGCATGAGTTGATAAAGGTTGTCAAAGGTAGCAATTGTGATCAAACCAAGGTTTTGAGTGAAAACACATAGATTCTGGTGATTTAAAGATGGAAGTATGCCCTAAGGTTAAAACAAGAAAATTCTTAACTTATCCTTGAACACTTATATCAAATGACCAATTTTTGCACCTGCCTTAAATATTTTACATTTGGACAATTTTGCCCATTCAAACTGAGACAATACATGAGCCCTCCTATGGATTGACGGTGCGAGCATGGTTTGGAAAATTCACCTATTTTGCCTTAAAGTCAACTTTTTTTGAAATCACTTGTCTTTAGACAAATACCACTAAGTGGAATGAGCGAGTCAAGTGAAAAAAGATTAGGAAAAGTTGGATTTATAAGGAGTTTCAAATGAGATTCTTACAAGATAAGAGAAACCTAATAACTTTTCACTAGATAAGATAAGGAAAAGACAATAAGAACTTCTATGATGATAATTTGATAGAAAAAGAATATTTAGAAACTCCAGCTAAAACAAGCTCACAATAGACTTAGAATGAAGCAAAGTCATCAAGTAAAGAAATGAACTAAATTTAGCTAATAGTAGATGATTGTGAGATTATTGTGTATGAAATTAAGCTAAACAAAGTAAGACAAACTTGATACAAACTTGGTCAAGGTAGAAGCTTCCCTATAATAGTCACTTGAAGATGTCAACAATCACATCAAGAGCGTACACAATGAACTCTCAAGCTGAAAAATAAAAAGAAGTATACTATTGTACTGAAAACACAATGCAAACTAGGCTTCAATGCTTATGAAGAACATGGTACAGTTGTCCTTATTTATAGTCAAGACCTAAAAGGACAAAGAAGAGGAGTTAGTTGTTGAACTAGCTTCAATGACTAGAAAAACTAGCTGATGGGAGTAGCTAATGGCTAGCTCAAAGGAGGGAACAAACATAAAGATAAACAAAATACAAAAAAAAAGGTAGAAAAACTGCATAAAAGGAAAAAAAATTACATAATGAAAAAACATGTCCACTATACATATTTGAATATGCAAATCATACATCAAACATTATGTTGAGGAGTATGCCTGCTAGAACAGCTATTGTCGCTGGTTGTATTGTGTGATTGTTTATTGCCTTAGTCATGTATGTGGAGTGGCTGTTGGGACAGATTAGATCCATCTTTGCTTTTTTTTTTTATGAGTTAATGAGTGCCTCAAGCTATTGATGAATGATGTTAGATCAGATGCGTTCTTTTGGTGGTTTATATAAATTCATACTTGCTCCATGATTAGTGGAGTGGCTGTTGTGATAGTGCATACATCTTTACCTGTTGGTTCTTGAGTACATGATTGACCGATTGGCTGCATGATTATCTAGATGGGAGAAGATTTTTTTTTGTAAGGTGTTGTTGGGCAGCAGGCCAGTATGACTGATAATACTACTTCTACTCAAAACACCGAATATAAGGCTGAAGGGATCCCATTCAACTATGGTTTTGCGGTGAAATTGGATGGCCACAACTATGAAATCTGGTCCCATATATTTATGATGTCTATAGTTGGACACTGAAAGGATCATATTATTTAGGAGGATGAACCTATTGTCAAAAGTGTAATGTAGTTAACATGGAAAGAAGTTAATAACATTGTCATGTCATGAATCATGAATAGTGTGTAGTCTAAAATTGCCCCTACCCTTATTATACGACAACCAACTATATGTGATAATTTTTTAAGCAAACATATTCTCACGACAAGAACATTACTAAGATTCTTCAAGTTGAGGAAGAGTTTCTCAAGATGCAGCAAGGTGAACATGATTGCCCCAATACTATGCTTTGGAGGCAACATATGAATGATTGAAATCTTTTCATCCACCATGCAAGATGTATCATAAAACTCATTCTGAGCATACTATAGTGGTCATGTTCCTAGCTGATGTATCTCCTAAGTATGAAGTTACTAAGGTTCACATTCTTACATGGTTTGAAATTTCAGATCCAGTTGAGGCATACAATAGGCTTAGTAGATTAGCTATCTCCCTCTCTCAACATTGGAATGAGTCCCCTGCTTTTGCCCTTGCTGGGAGTAATGGCTAGAATTCTCAAAGACGAGGCACTGGATGTGGGTTTGGAGGTCGTGGGAGATTTCAATGTACTTTTAGAAGATTGATACTAGGATAAACATGGCCAGCCAACATACTTTTCTCAAGGCCAGAGTGTTTGTGCTTTAATTGGTAGAGGACATTCTTCTCCATACGTCCCTCTTGGATCAGCTCATGTAGCTCTATCCATAGGGAAAACACCACGATTCCCTTCTCTAAGACTTTCACTTTGATTTTGAACAAAGTAGAATATGATAATATTATATCACTGAGATCTTTTCTTGCCACTACATCAGCTTTCACTTCCATAGTTATGGTGGATTCTACCTTCTCTGTAGGTACAACTACACATGCGTCAAGTATCATATGGATTACCGATCTTGGGTCCTCGATGCATTTTTTGAGCCAGCTTCATTTATTTACATCCTTGTTTACATTACCTCAACCTCATCATGTTAACCTGACAGATGGTATAGTCTCCTATTATGGGTTATGGAGATGTGAAACTCTCTAACAAGGTCTCTATTTCACATGTTTTGTATACTCTCGGGTTTCTCACAAATCTTCCATCTATCAAGCAATTGACTCATTATTTAAATTGTAGAGTTAAATTTTTTCATAATTCGTGTGCATTTCAGGACTTACAAACTGGAAGATGATTGATGGTAGCTATGAACAAAGAAGAGTCTACATCCTGCTGAAGCCAATGGCGATTGTAGCATTCTCCTCATTATCAAAGCCAACTCCTCTCTAGCATCATCTTTGATTTGGTCATCCATCCATGTCTAAAATGTGAGTACTTCCTAACGTTCTAGCCTCTAGGTCCTTCCATTGTGAAGCATGTCAAATTAGCAAACACACTACAAGTCATTTTCTAGCTAGTGTTAGTTCATCTAGTCAAGATTCTATTTGATCTTATTGATGTTGATGTCAGGGGACCTAGCCGTGCTGCCAGAAGGTCCAAGTTAGGTATTATATTGTTATTGTCGATGATTTTTCTCATGTTAGTTGGGTCTTCATAATCAAGGAGCGGTCTGAAGTCATTTTTTTCCTTAAGAAATTTATTATTGAAATAAAGATTTAGTTTGGCTCTATTATTAAAAATGACAGCACTAATAATGCTTTTGAGTTTAAATCGTCTACTTTGATGCAATTTTTCTTTTGATCATGAAATATGCCCTTAATTTACCTGTCCACATATGTCTCAACAAAATGGAATTGATAAATGGAAACACCGACAACTTCTCAATATAGTTTTTTTGCTTATGTTTCATAGTGTCCATGCATATTTTTGCAGTGATGCCATTTTGACTACAGGTTACCTTGTCAATCGCTTATATTTCTCTTCCATTGATAATTGAGTACCTATTTCAGTTCATCTACCAAACAAGACCCTATTTCAGCTTCCTTCTAGTGTATTTAGGTGTACCAGCCTTGTTCATATTGTTGGCACAACAAGAGATAAACTTGCTATCCAAGCCATCAAATGCTTGTCTATTGGTTATCCTAGGAACCAAAATGGCTATACATTCTATGATCTTGTTACTCAAAAGTAGTGTATTAGTGCGAATATTACCTTTTTTAAGTATTGTCCTTACTTTTCACCTTTGTTAGCTATGTCTAAAATGCCTCTACATGTACCTTTGCCTATTCCACTATTCTTTCTATAGTCATTTCCATGTGAGTTCAGCTGTGTAATAGACACTTTCATGGTCCCCCAATGGAGTACGCATGCCAATAGGAACCGCCTCATTATGCCCACCAATCACTTCTTAAAATGCAAGTATGCTTGACACTAAAGACAACTCTCATGACTCTGATGTTCTTCAAGATCTCCTTATTGTTTTATGCAAAGGGAAGAGATAGTGTACCCTTCATCCTATATCTCAATCTATGTCACATAGGTACGGGTGCGGTCCGGGTATGGGTAGGGACCATTTTCAAAAAATTTGGGTGTGGGGGTACGGCCGTTGTGTGTGTCCAAAAATTTCAAAATGAATAACATATTCATAAATCATGATCCAAAACACAATATGGAAGTAATTAACATACAAATATATCAGCTTTCTTGATTCTCCGTCGCATCATCAATATTAGAAGGAGAAACAGGTCACACTTTTAAGATATATTGACATCGTTATGGTTATGGCTCACACTATTATCAAAGAGTCAAGTTATAGAGAAGGTATCGATTTTCGAAACATTGTATAGAAGATTTTAAATGAAAAGTTGTGAGGAACTATGTACAAGAAAGGTTTAGAGTGAAAAAGAGAGGAGGATTTTTAATTTTCAACTCAAAAACTGAACAACTTTAGACTCGGTCAAAGTTGACCGAGTCCAAAAATGGACAAAAATGGTGTTGGGTACTTTGACTGTACCTGGTACTGCATTGACCGCACCCATGGCCATACTCGTACCTACATCGTACCTGTACTGTGCAGGTACTTCTCTTAAGGAGGAGTACCCGTGTGACAGATCTCAATTTGTATCTATCGATAGCATTGATGGTAGCTTCCAGCTTTTCCTTCATGCATTCATAGTCCATTCGATTCCCACTACTCATCAATAGATAGTCTTGGATGTGAAATGATGACCGACCATGCAAGATGAGATGGACTTATTGATGCAATGTGGTACTTGGGAGATTATAGATCCTCCATCTGACTGTGACATTGTCTGCTCCAAATATGTATTCACCATTAAATACCACTTATATGGATTTGTTGAGCGATACAAGGCTTGCCTAGTGGCTAAAAATACACTCAAACTTAGGTGAACTTTTTTGAGACATTTTTCCCTTTTGCAAGGTTGGGAACTATTCGCCTTATTGTCACTTCAGTTGTGCATCATGACTAGCCTCTTTATCAACTAGACGTTAAGAATGTGTTCCTATATGGTGATCTGGATGAGGCTTCTTTGAACATTAGGTGAGTGTGGGAATGTGTGTAGGCTGAAGAAGGCAATTTATGGCTTGAAGCAGAGCTCTCGTGCACAACTTCAAAGCTATATGAAGTAGTCTCAAAGTGTGGATTTCTGAGATAAGCGTTTCGGAGGGGAAGCGATGAGCGATTGTCCCAAATTCTTCCCAAGAGGTGCCTCTAGCACTCGGGTATGCCGAGCAAGAGACCAAGTCCGCGGGTGAGGCGCCCACGTAGCTACGCTAAGGGACCTGCAGAGGAGGGCCGAAGGTGGTCGGTGTCCGAGCAAGGTGTGCCTGGGACAACTGGAATGGGGCAGCCGCCTGCTCGGGAGGCCTCACACGCTGAACCTGCCCAGGCCTCACAGAAGGAGCCAAGAGGCGGGAACCAAGCGTCACTTTTTGTTCATAAAGAAAGAGCCTAAAGGTATGGTTGTGTATGTGGACTATATCATTTTGAAAAGGGAAACTGACCAGGGGTCTCTGAAACTAAGACGTTTCTTCAAAAATACTTCATTCTATGACATTTTATGGGGATTGAGGTAGCATGTAGCAAAGAAGGTGTGGCATTGTCACAAAGGAAGTATGTGCTTGATTTCTAGCAAGACACTAGCGTGTTGGGAGAAAACATGTTCTACTTCCCATGAACCCAAGAATACATCTTCATGATGATAAGTCAGAAATTGTGGACTCTCAATCCTACAAATCTCTCATTGGTAAACTACTCAAATGTGACCTTAACATGCCCTGTTATCAGCTTTGCTGTAGGAAAATTAAGTCACTTCACAGAGAAACCAAGAAAGATACATTGGGATGCAACAATCATGGTAGCTAAATATCTAAAGTCCTCTCCTGGCAAGGCTCTTCTATTTAGAGAAGGCATGTCTCTTGAAGTTGAAGCTTATAGTGATGCAGAATATATAGGCTTAGCTGACAATAGAAAGTCTCCAATTGGATTCTGCGTGTTTGGGGGGGTGGATCTTATATCATGGCAAAGTAAGAAACATAATGATTTTACAGGGTCGTACATCATGGTTGTGTGTGAATGCATATTCCTAGTTTCATTAGTAGTGCACATAAGCTTGTAGCTTCCTCTTGTTTTTTTTTTTTCTCACGACATTCTTCTTTCATCTAGTTGGGTTGCAAAAAATCCTATCACTATTGAAGGTAGAAGATGCAAACCTTTAGGTTCATGAGTGAAAGTGATTGCAGACCTGACAGCTTAATGTGTTTTAGCAATTGATGTAGGAATTTCTTAATTTAGATTAGGATAAATTTCTTGAGATTTGTTCTTCAATTTTGGAAACACCCTCTACGTATGATGGAGGTTGACAATGTCTCCTATTAGCTCTCTATTATATTTGGAGGGGTTAATTTTTTTTTGTTGCAAGTCTTTTACCTTTACTATTTCATCTTAAGCAAAATCAAACCTGCAAAAGATTGTTGAAGCTGGTGCATTGTCTTCACTATTGATGCTTCTTAGAAGTCCAGAGGATAAGATAATACAAAGAGTAGTTGTTGGTGCAGTTGCCAGTCTCGCAATGAACTGTAACCAATATTTTTGTCCATTTATTTTTTCATAACATGTCTGGTTCTAATTATGATTGCTGAACTTATTCTCCATTTTCATTCATCAATATTTTGTTGTAAATTAAGCATTATTTTGTTGTTGCTCTGACCCTCCTCATCGTTCCCGAGAAGAGATGCATTACTTGTACAATTTGTATATATTAATAAATTTTTTATTTTTGCTCAATCTTTCTTTCTTTTCCTTATATATATATATATATATATATATATATATATATATATATATATATATATATATATATATATATATATATATAACCATTCCTTACAGTGATAATATGATGTACGCGAAATGGTTGGTGTGACCATTCCTATTTCTATCATTGTATGTAATTAAAATTTAGACTTCTAGGAACACACATGAAAAACTGGTCCTAAAAGTAATTGGGAGCACCACTTTTAGAAATGTTTTAAGAACAGTTGTTTGATTGTTCTAATTACATTTAGGAACAGCAGCCTATACTTTTAGGAACGGTTTAGTATATTTTGTTGTAGTGAAGCCAACATAACAAAGAAGAGGAGAAAATGACCATAATTGGCAAAAGGTGAATATTTCGAAAAAGATAAAAACAGAAGAAGGGCCTCAGACTAGATATTGGATGTGAGACTGCTTGAAAAGGTTCAATATCCAATTTAAAAGGGTGCCATCCATAGATACGACCAGATTTTGGCTAGACATGATATTGTCAAAGAGGACTAAAAGCAAATCACAACTATGAATTACAATAAATAGACGAAACTGTGCACCATGGTCCAAAGACGATGACAAAAAGGAGCAGCAGCACCAAATTCTGGCCGACACATGGAAACAAAAGATGGCAAAACTCAAAATGGGGAAACAAAAAGAATAGATAAAAATCAACCAGATAAAAAGGGGAACATACTCATCTACGCACCAGGGTATAAAGATAAAGACCAGAAAAGGAGTAGCAACACTGGATTTTGGTAGAAAATCAAAAGAGAGAAAGCAATCGAAATCAACCAAATCAAAAGGCAAAGGACTCGCCTGTGTGCCGGGAGCGGAGATGACGATCAGAAAAGGAGCAATGGTACCAAATTCTGACCGAGACAGAAGCGAAAGAGAGCAAAAGACAAAAGGGGAACCCAGCTTCGGGCCGAACCCAACTTACTTTGGTTCAACTTCAACTGAATCACACTGTTTTGTTATATTTGGATTAGATTCATTAATTTAGATTAACTAAACCAGTACACTGACATGAGACATGTGTCACCTCACACCTGACAGGCGACATGCAAGCCATATATGACACGAAATGAGTTAGAGAAATTATTTTGAAGGATGTGTATGACATGAGTCTAGCCGTTTTGATATGGTTCAATGAGTTCGACATGAATCTCGATTTGAATGGGATTCAACAAGTCAAGTTTGAGTCTCGTGTCAAATGCAGACACAACAAGTTTGAAACGAATCCCGAATATAGCATAGGATTCATGAATTAGATGCGTGTCGTAGATATGTCATGCTCTAACGCACTAGACACGACGCGACTCCCGATGAAAGATTCTGGTACGTGCTTCCGAGTTTGTTGCAGCTTTTCCTCTGTTACACATGGAACCTCCCTGTGTTTGGCTTTCTCCTCAGTTCATCCATTGTTATTCTTTCTGTATCCTCAGGTCTCGATTGCATTATTATCCGATATTGGGAGACTTTCACACTGCACTCCCTTTAGCGCACTAGTCTTGGTTGAATGGGATGATCTCTGATATTATTTAATATTTATTATTAGTTAACTTATCTGTTTTGGAGATCATAATCAAAGTTCTAATTCTGTTTATTATTATTAGTAAAATGAACGCTTGTTTATGCTTTATGTTTTCAAGCCTGTTCTTTTATATGCAAAACTGAAATGTTTCGTTGTGTTAAAGGGCCGATCCGAGTGATTCAAAGGCCGATACAACTGTTTCTGGACTGGTTCAAGTGATTTAATGATCAAGTCGACTGATTTGAAGGCTGATACAGCCAATTGGGACATTGGTTTGACTAATATGAGGCTGGTGGAAGTGATCCAATGAACGGGTCTACCAGTTTAGAGGCTGATGCAGCTGATTTGATGCTGGTTCAGTGATCCCAAGGCCAGATTGATCGATTTGGATGCTCAATCCAATGATAAATCCTTTAGCATTTGCATCAAAATGAACCCTTTTTGATGAGTTTGTCTATCCATCTCCATTTGCATGTTCTAAGAGAGAGAAAGAGAAACATTTAATTGTTTTGGGAAAGCAAACCAAAGGAGGGAGTGAGGAGAGAAGATCATTAGAAAGAGAGGGTAGAATGAAGAGTGAATTGATATTACTTGAATGTCTAGCCCTTGTCATTAAAATAGGTTCTGAAATAAGCTTTCTAGTCAATTTTAAATTTAAATTAAAAAAAAAACTTCTCAAAAAAAGTACACCCCCCCTGTGCTTTTCCTTTTACCAGCTTGTTAGAGAGGAAAACAAAGATGACATTGGGGAAAACTTGGGTGTTTACACCCTCTTTTAAGAAGAGATTGAAAAGTATCAATAATGTGTTGGTTGAAGTGTTCTAACAAGTTTGTTTATGTCAAAAGAATTGCTTTCTTTACCTTTCTTATGCATCGCTCCAACCACCCTTCCCTTCTTGTCTAATTTCTTTAATTTAGGACACTTAGACTTTATATATCTCTTTTCTTAGCAATGAAGACATATAACCTTGTTATTACTTTTCTCATTTTTTTAATTGAAATGTTTGTCTACAGGGCTTTATATGAGCATAGGGTCTTGAAGTGATAAACATACTTCCACGTTTCTCCTTAGGGAAGTTAAATTTATCGTCTTCCATTTGTACCTCTTCTATGGCTTCGACCATAATGATACCTTGCGTCTATGAAGCGACATTATGTTCCAATCATGGTCTGGTCTAAGATCAATAACAAACTTGTAAACTTTTTCCTTTGAATTTGTTTTTCTCTTAGAGATATGTCTTTTGGATCAAACGGTTGAAGTTGAATAAAGTGAGTTCATCCCATAATTACATTTTTTGATAGATTTATCTCTTTATTTTAGATTTGCAATGTTCATTTGAAGGTTACACATGTAAATTATTATAAGTTTTCTTGAGGAACTCACAAACTTCATATGGATAATTATGCTTAGCTATTTGATTCATGGTTCTAGCATCAACACAAGGAAAAATCTATAGTATGCCTTTGTGGTGCCCTTACCTTCAATCCTTCCCATTTTTTTTTCTCGCTCTCTCTCTCTCTCGCAGCTTTCTTTTTCTGCTCCTTTTAGTGCATGAGCATTTCCATTTATGTTTCAGTTAGGACTAACTGAAATTCACTTTTAGAGCCATCAACAAGTCGCCACAAACATTTGCTTTTAACAAAATGTTCCATAACTTTTGTCCATTGAACATAGTTGGCGGTTGTAAATTTGGGAAGAGGTATTGGAGTGATTTTATCATCCATGAGTTGTACCTTATTTTGCTCGAATAGATAGTTGATTAGTAGCCTTTAGTTTTTCAATCTCTTTTGCAACAATCAGCAAGCACTTTTTCTTCAAAGAACATCAACTGTCCTTTCACACTCTTAGTAAAATTAGCAAATAGTTGGTAGACAATCAGTAAACTTGATGCATGAAGGAAAACTTTAAGCATTGACGTATGCTATCAAACTTGTGCCAAGAGCAACAACATTACCAGCTTCACAAGCAGCATATTCATAAGAATCATCAAACAGTTGGTGGGAAGAAACGTATGACCCCAAAGGAAAATCTCAAGACGAACTGCTGGGAGAGCACAGTAACGATCTGTCTATAAGAGCCAATCCAGACTTTGGTACCATATAAACCAAAGTTGAAACAGCAGATAGAAGCTTCCTAATAATAGTCAATTGCAGAGGTCAACAAGTTCATAATGTGCATACATAAAAAACTCTCAAGCTAAACGAGAAAATGAAGTATATTGCTGAACCAAAAACACAATACGAACCAAGCTTCATAGATTATGACATACCTGGTACATCAATTCATTTTTATAGTGAAGACCCAAATGGAAAAAGAAAAGGAGCAAGCTGTTGACCAGAAAACTAGCCATTTGGAGTAGCCAACAGCTAGCTCGACAGAGAAAAATGAAAAACATAATGAGAAACAGAAATACAAAAAGAAAGGTAGAAAAATACATAAGAAAAATAAATAAAAACAATTGCATAGACAAAAAACCTATATAAACAATACATATTTATATATGCAAATCGTATATCAAGAAAAGAAGTTGTGACACATGATAGCATTAAATAAATATATATGTGTGCTTCTTACATAGGGGCTACATTTAACTCTAGCAAGCCATGCTTAGTTTGGGCTACAACTACTACATCATTATTATTGAGTGAAATAGGAGTGACCTAGTGACTAGGATACACTTAATTTGAACTGAAATTAGGTGGTTATAACTTATAAGAAACCAATCCAAGGTGATGTACAATATGATAAACTTGAATTGAGCTGCATCTAAGCTAAGGATGGTGAATAGGGACAAGAGGACATTTTCTATAAAATAGAATCTGTCAAGCTCAATGACAGATGTCACCTGAGTGCGTGGTGCGGGTGCCGGTGCGGGTGCTGGTGCGGGTGCCGGTACGGCACATCTCAAAAAATTTAGGTGCGGCGGTGCGGTGAAAGTATTTTATTATTATTAAAATATAATAATATAAAAAATTAGTAAAATAGCTAAGAACAAAAAAATTAATAAAAAAACGATAAATTTAATCTAATCTTTTCAAATTAGATTATAATTAAGCCTCCCACTGCAAGGGATTTAAGATGATGCCTTCCTCTCCCGTCCTCACCTCCCTCCTCCATNTTTCTTCCGTCCTCACCTCTCTTCCTCCTTTGCTCTCCCTCTCCCTTTCCCCTAAATCGTCCCTTTCTCCCTTGGGTGCGGTTTGGGTGCGAGCTCCTCATCGGGTGCTGATTGGGTGCGCACCTGGAGAGCACCCGAAGCGCACCAGCACCCGAAGTGCACCCGACGCGGGTGCGGGTCCAAATTGGAAGCACCCAGGTGACATACCTCAATGGGGCTAGGTTGAGTTGTAATGAGCTAATGTGGACGTTGGTAAGTTGGAAATGACACTTTTTGGACTAAGATGTTTAAGAAGTGTGATTCTGATGGGTTTGGATTTGGACCCATATCCCAAAAAACCTGGTTTCGGCGAACTTATCTCAGGTGCCATCAACTTGTCATTAATGGCATGATCTGTAATTTTGTGTTATTGTATGGACTAATACACAGCTTGTAAGGCCCGATCTTTACTTATGTAATCTCTAGGGCTGAACTATGCATGAGAAGAAGATGTACCCCTCTCAGCTTCTCCAAGCGTCTTCAAGATAATTCTGTTGGAACAATTCTATTGATGGATCTGATTTATTAAAACTCACCTTGAAAATCCTGCCAATTTTGGTTTGAAAATGACATTTTTGTCCATGAAAATAGATTTTATTAAATCAAATTTTGATTTTTTAATATTAATTTTCAACTTTGTATTTGATTTTCACACTTGGCAAATTCAAATGAATATTTGATTTATATAGAATCCCAATTTTGGGTTCTATGAATTCAAATTAGGCATGAACGGTGGTCAGATTTGACCATATGACCAAAGTCAAAGCTCACTTTGCAAGTTAATGTAGACTTGGTTTGAGCAATTTGATAAATTTGAACTCAAAAAACCTCTAATTGTGCTTCAATTAAGCTCAATTTGAAGTACTCTTTGACTTGTTCGATCAAAGTAGGTTTGATCCAGTCAAGGTCTATTCTTGCCCAATAGCTAGACCATGGGACAGACCTAGTCATGCTCGACTAGATTTCACTAAGCTGAGTTCTTGTTGACTGAGCACAATGAATGTGGCGCCACATCTCGGTGCACCCAAGCTGAACCTACTTGTCATAAGTAGGTTTGGTGGAAGCCATCATGGCTTCCTTAGAACTAGGCTCTTCTCTTTAATTAGAAGAACCTCATTAACTAATGGCGAGAGAGAGATATAAATATCTCTCCTTTCCTATGGATTTTAATCATGAGCTTATCTACCTTACATTAATGTGGAATGATTTTTTAAAGCAACTAGATATTTTGAAAAAGATTGGGATGTGTGGCACCGTTAGGACCCGACCGGTTGTGACTAGAAAGTTCGAACCAATCGAGAACTTAGTTCCCAAGACCTACTTGAGGATAGTCTAAAAACCAAAAATCATAAACAAATTAATACAAGAGTTCTACCCGGCCAGACAGGACCCCAGCGCAAACCCAATAGGAATGGAGTACAAGTCGGGTATCCCAAAAACCTATCTAAAGTCAACCTACTACAAAAGACTAGAGGGTGTGAGGCCTTACAAATCGTGATCGATACAATCTTTAAAACACTCACAACTCACTCAACAAACCACGCAAACCACAAGCTAACGAACAAACCAAGCCCGTTCCCAAACAGGAAGGTCTTGTCCCTAGCGGTCGTGTCTTTGGCAAAAGTGCCACGGAGGTACCGCAGTGAGGACTATGGCCGAAGCCGGGCTAAAGCACCAAATAAAACAAACTAGATGCTTCATAAAGCAAAAGCAAATAACTACCACCCCGATAGCTACAAGGGGGAGAAGAGCACAATACTGACCAAGGAGATGTTTGGCTAAGCCGGTCATGGGACCACGGGGAGAGAACCAAGCCCCGGGTATTGCAGCTCACGGTTCTAGAAATCCAAATGAGGAGTGCTTCAACGCTTGAGCCGCTTCAAAGGAGATCACCGACGAGCAGGGCGTGGGTGCAGGCAACCGCCTGTTGCCTAGCGCCGAGAGAGCGGCCGCCTGTCACCAGAGGAGCGGCCTAGAGTGCCGCCGGAAGTGACGAGGGGGGCTGGAGCCGGGAAGCGGCAACGCCGACCTGCCTTTCTTCGTGTGTGGCTCGGCCACGTAGGTTGGAAGAGGAGTCCAACGTGCAAGGGAAGGCCGAGGAGGAGGAGTCGGGAGACTAGCAAGGAACTAGCTCGCGCGACTAGACCTAGGCCTAACTAGGCTCGGGTGGGCTTGGTACGAATGGGCTCTATGGGTAGGCTCGGTCTAGATAGATGGGGTAGACGGTTTGGGTAGGCTAAGTCGAAGGAGGCTTAGGAGGGATAAGCGGGTGCCTATCTAGTAGGTGGGCTTAGTCGGGTAGGCTAGGTAGAGTGAGCACTTAGGCTCGAGTAGGTCAAGATTGACCAAGATGGGGTTCGGGTTTGACTAAGTGGGGTAGGCTAAGCTAGGTCGGACCGGGAAGGTAGGTCCGGGACTTAGGTGATGTGGTTCCCGCCAAGCTTCTAGGGTTTAGCTTAGAAGAGGAGAAGTGGGCGGCGGCTAGATGTTACCTAATTTGGTTAAGGCAAGAGGATGGGGTCGGTTTAGGACAAGGGGCCGAGATTAGAGGAGTTGCCTAAGGAGGAAGACGGCGCGCGAGGTGGCTATGGGGGCTAGGGTTTGGGCTTGGCTGGTCGTGCCAAGGGAAAAGCGTCGGATGCTTGCCACGTGGCAAGATCTAAGGCCAAAATAGAATGCGCTAGAGGAGAGTCTAGCGATAAGGCAAGGAGGTGATCTACTTTCCTAAAGAGTAGGAAGGAGATGGCGAGGATCCTTGGTGATTTGGAGAGCAGGACAAGGGATTTTGAATAAGATCTTTCAATATCTCTCGATGGTTGAGATGAGGACACGTGGAGGGGATGAGGGGCTGGGAGAGGTTGCGGTTGTGGAAGGGGTAGAAGGGTCAATTGGGCTGGCGACCAAGTAGGAAAGGCTAGAGGGCGCCAAAAGGGGTTTCCAAATTGGCCAAGGTGAAAACGCGTGGGGCTGAGGTGGAGTGCCGCGTGGGAACCGCATGGAAATGACGTGGCGCCGCGTGGGGCCGAGCGGGCCAGGTGGCGGGTGAGCTGGCGGATGAGGTGGCAAAGGGCTCACGGGATGGTGACATGTGGGGTGGATGAACGGCTAGGGCAAAGGGCGACTAGGGTCGACTTAGACAAAAAGATGAAAATAAGGAAAGTGAGATGCGGCGGCTAGGAGGTTCCAAAAATGGTGGAGCGCGAGATCCTAGGTCAATCTTGGCTGGGACACGTGGAGGCTAGCTGGGACATGACTTTGGGAAGGCAGTTGAATGGAGGACACGTGGCAAATCGGATGGTGGAGAGAGGACAACGAGGTACTTACCGGAAATAGGCCGGCTGCCAAGGAGGGAGCTCGCACAAGCGCCGGCGGCTAGGGTTCCACGTCTTGAAGCTTTTGACCACAATGCCCTTATAAAACTTGAATAGGACTTCACGGGAAGGAGGGCAGACTTGTCTTTGATGTCGGAAAATGCAGTGGCGGCCGGAAGTTGCAGCGGCGGCCGGATTTGAAGTCTTTTCCGGCGAGAAGCCGATCTTAAGTTCTAGCGGTCCAAATGCATCCATTTTTGGATATGTTGATATTCTTTTGGGGGCAATTCTAATTGACTAAGTTGCAGCGCCAAACCACGTCTCAAAGATAATCTTTTGCACGCTTGAAGGCTGCTGGATTATGCTTTTCTTCTTGGGTGACGGAAGTGGTTTTGATGGCTTATATGTCTCAAAACAACGCCCGGTTTCCTTTAAAAGGCTTGGGTTCCAACCGAGGAGATGGTAGAAGGGTCCAAGCGGTGAGGGAGGTGTTATGAGGGGGGACACTGTAAGAACTGAACCCAAGCACTCGGGTATGCAGAGTGAAAGGCTTAGCCCGCGGGTGAGGTGCCCAAGCTAACAAAACCGATACCAACTTGAAGTTCAACCAAGTTCCGTAGCACTAACCTTTGTAAGCCATCTCTATTGAAGCAATCGCCGTCTTCAATCTTCCTGATGGAGCGCCGGCCTCTCAACACCCGTGGGGATGCGGATGAAGGCACCGGAATACTCACTTGAATGCGTGAATGGGGAACTCGTGGTCATGAGGAGGTCTTCACCGTCGAAGCCGTGGAGTCGCCTTGAGATGTAGATCCTTGGGCCGATTGGGGAGAGAAAGAACAAGAGGGGGTAGAATGAGGAGGAGGAAGCCCGCGGGTAGAAGAGGATGCACACCGTTACCTAGGCAAACGCCGGGAAACACCAAGGGGATTCGGTGGAAAGGGGAGACGCTATGGGGGTAGAGGGCGCGAGAGGGGGAGGAAGACACCGCTCGTGAGAGAGGAAATCCGAGAGAGAGAGATGGAGCCTCAAGAGAGGAGAGAGAGTCAATTCGAACAAATGAACTTCAATATTCCAAAAAGCATGAATTACAAAGAGATCCAAAAGGTTATATACAATTCCTAAATGGACCCGGTTCACAAGAGATGAACCGGTTCCTCTACCCAAAACCCATTTACAAGTAATACAGAGAACAACCCACCTAGGTCTAAACTAGAAATCCAAATCCAAAATGCATGAATTGAAATGCGCCAAAGTGAAACGGGCCTAGCGCCCAATAAGACTGGATCACCCTGAGCCTTGCGAGCCCAGGGTGGGGACCTCGTGCGGGGATCCGCCCGCACTTCGGATTTGGATCAAGGACTAAGTCTAGATGACTTAGCCATTTGCCTAAGACTCTTGGTCCTAGACCGCCTCAAGGGACCGGGGAATTAGACTCTCGCTGGGTTCAGACTTTTCTAACTTGGTGAGTCCTACAACTAGCTGAGGAGAACCTTGAGGATCATCCTGTTCAAGCACGCACTTGGACCTTGTTGCTCCACCCACTGCAACTGGTTCTGGTGCTCCTTTAACCTCTCTGGGATCTTTGGTTAAGCTCTGAAGAGATTGAGCCCACATGTCTGACGTTTTTCGCTTCCTTCTACTTGACTCGAGCTGCTCAGCCTCTTCTGGGTTCGAACCTACAAGTGGGTCCGTAACAAATCCCCCCTCCTTAGATTGAGCTCGTCCTTGAGCATTTTCGAAGGGGAAGCGATGAGCGACTGTCCCAAATTCTTCCCAAGAGGTGCCTCTGTCAGGCCCTTCCCATTCTACCAGTACCTCATGTCTGGTTCTTCCTTGCCGTTGGATATATCTATGCTTTAGAACTCATAGGGAGTTGGTTGTTGATCCGGCACTGGTTCTACCAAAGTACGCACATCCCCGTGATGTGGTTTCAGACTTGTAAGATGAAAAATGGGGTGTACCAATGATGCCCGGGGAAGGCTAAGTCTGTAAGCTGCTTTCCCGACCTTCTGTAGCACTGGGTATGGCCCATAGTATCGGGGTAACAACTTGGAGTAAGGCTGACCCATCAACGATTTCTTCTTTAGGGGTAGCCTTTTCAGCCATACGTACTAGCCCACTTCAAACTCACGGTCCTTACGACCCTTGTTGTAAGTTTGCCTCATGCGATTTTGCGCCTTTGCTATGTTCTGCTTGAGGGAGTCGAGAACTTCCTCTCTTGTGCGCAACTCACAGTCGACATTATCATCTCCTGTTGTGCCTCCTTCGTACCTTGGGATGGACGGAGGAGGGAAACCATATATGCCTTCATATGGGGTGATCCCCGTAGATGAATGTCAACTAGTGTTATATGACCATTCTGCCCATGGTAAGAACTTTACCCAAGTGTTTGGTCGTTCTCCTGCGAAGCATCTTAAATACGTCTCTAAGGACCGATTGACAATTTCACTTTGCCCGCCCGTCTGCGGGTGATGGGTTGTACTAAAGTTCAATGTGGTACCCATGAGCTTCATATACTCTTGCCAAAATGCGCTCATGAAGATGGAGTCCCTATCACATACCACGGACTGAGGCATTCCATGGAGCTTTCCCACATACTCCTGGTACACACTGGCCACTAAAGGCCCCTGATAAGATCGAGGCAAGGGTGCGAAGTGACTATACTTAGTGAGACGATTGACCACCACTAATACTGCTTCCTTGCCTTCAAAGCGAGGCATGGCGTCAACGAAATCGATAGTGACGTCGGTCCATGGTTTGGACGGATTAGGGAGAGGATTTAAGTGTCCGAGAGGCTTAATGGCCTCGTATTTCTCCCTTTGGCAAACCACACACTTCCGAATGTATCTCTGTACTTTTGCCTTCATGCCTCGCCACCAAAACTGGGCTTTTATACAGCTAAGGGTTTTAGCAACCTCCTCGTGACCTGCGGCTGGAGAGTCATGGAAATGTTGCAAGAGTTCTTGCTTGAGCCCGGATTCTGGAGGAACCACTGCACGGTTCTTCTTATACAATAGATTCCCTTTTACCGAGTATAACGGAATAGAGCCTGGGTTTTGTGCCACTATGGCCTTGATGAGCCTTAAGGACTGGTCAGCTTGTTGGTCATTAGCTAACATTTCCCATATATCTGTTTCTACTACAGATAGCGTGAGGAACTGCTCGGCTAGACGAGATAGGGAATCTGCCGCTGTATTCTCAGGACCTTTTTTATACTCTATTCCGAAGTCATACCCCAGTAGCTTGGCTAGCCATCTCTGTTGTGTCAGGGTAAACACTCGTTGTCTGAATATATATTTCAAACTGTTTTGATCAGTCCTGACGATGAACTTGCATCCTATAAGGTATGGACGCCACTTCTCCACTGCGAGTACGATTGCGAGCAACTCCTTCTTATATGTAGAGAGGGGTTTGGCCTGGCTAGTAAGGGCCTTAGACATATACGCAATGGGATGTCCCTCTTGCCCCAGTATTGCTCCTACTCCAACGTAACATGCGTCTGTTTCAACCATGAACACCTTGTTGAAGTCAAGGAGGGTGAGTACTGGCGCGGTAGTAAGGGCAAGTTTTAAGCACTCAAATGCAGCCCTTGCTTTTTCAAACCATTGAAAGGCTCCTTTTTTTAGCATTTGGGTCAGAGGTTGAGCAATGATTCCATACCCTTGGATGAACCTCTGATAATACCCTGTAAGTCCGAGGAAGCCTTTGAGACCTTTCAGATCCTTGGGCAGTGGCCATCTTTCCATGTTATCCAATTTTTTGGGGTCTGCCCGAACCCCCTCTCGAGTCACGATGTGACCTAGATAACCAATAGAGGTTTGTCCAAAACTGCATTTGGACATCTTTGCATACAATTGATTATCCTTTAGAACTTGAAGAGCAATGGCAAGGTGTTTTGCATGTAGTTCCTCAATGCGACTGTAAATCAAAATGTCATCGAAGAAAACCAGTATAAAATCTCTGAAGTACTGTCGGAAAATATCATTCATACACCTCTGAAATGTTGCAGGCGCATTTGTAAGACTGAATGGCATGACTAAAAACTCGTAGTTTTTGTCATGCGTCCTGAAGGAGGTCTTTAGGATGTCGTCCTTGTACATTCGGATTTGATGGTAACCGGCTCTTAGATCGATCTTAGAAAAGATGGTTTCCCCGGCTAACTCATCCAATAACTCATCAATGACAAAGATCGAGTGCCTGTCCTTTACTGTGGCTTCGTTTAATGCACGATAATCAACACAGAATCGCCAAGTGTTGTCCTTCTTCTTCACTAAGAGAACTGGTGAAGAGAAAGGGCTGCTACTGGGCCTCACGATGCCACTTTCTAACATTTCTTTCACAAGGCGTTCAATTTCTGCCTTTTGGTCGTACTCGTACCTGTAGGGGCGAACATTCACAGGTTTCACTCCCTGAGTTAACACAATCCGATGGTCATAGGATCTTTGAGGAGGGAGACCCTTCGGTTCAGCGAAAACATCCTCAAAACTGTCTAACACTGCTTGTATACGTTCTGGTACTATTTCCTTTTGCTCTCCTTCTCTGGTACATTGGTGGCTAATGCCACCACCCAACACGCAGGCTGCTCTAATTCCAGAGCCCTTAGTGCAGCCTTGGGACAAGTAGTGCTAGCTAGCCCGTCGAGAGTCATAGACTCGGTGTCTCCGTTTGGGGTAAATGTCATTCTGAAATTCTTGGCATCCCAGGCGATAACTCCTAACGTGAAGAACCACGGCATTCCAAGCACTAAGTCGACTCCGTCTAGTAGCAAGACTAACAAGTTGATCTTGAAGGTCTTCTTCTTGTAATGACTTCCACGTCTTTGCCCTCATGCTCACTTTGGAGTCTGTAACTGTCACCCACTTTAACCGATAGAGGTTTGCTCAGCGTTATGGCTGCCTTGCACCTAGCGGCGGCCTCCACTGTAAGGAAGTTATTGGTGGCACCGCTATCGAGCAAAATCAATATTTTGTGACGATTGATTCTACTGAAAACCCTCATTGCATTAGGTTTGTAGGGGTCAGTTAGGGAATGAAGAGACTGAGCTTCTTCTGGCTTTGTTTCTGTTTTGAGAGTCTCTTCCCTCTTTGCCGTCCTTTTCTCTTCAACTTCCTCTTCGGATGAGGAACTGGAGCTAGAGCTCGAATCGCTCTCTGAACTAGTGTCACTGTCTTCCACCAGTTAGAGTCAACAAAAGGACTTACACTGGTGGGTTTTGTCCCACTTTTCTTCACATCTGAAGCACAATCCTTTGCGCCTCAATTCCTCCATTTGCTTCGGCGTAAGGTACCGAGTTGGAGGGTTCTTTCCCAATTTGGGCCGATCGTCTCTCCCTTTTTGGTAGGGAGTCATTTCATGTCCTTTAGAACGAGAAACCGAAGGGTGAGATGGTTTTCTCTTCTGTTTGTCAAACTTCCGTGCTTTTTTCATGGCTCGTCTTTCATCGATTCTTTCCTCGTATATACGGGCCATAGCAAAACACTCTTCTAAACTCTCAAAGCGTTGTACCTTCATTTCTAATTTGACTTCTTATTTAAGTCCACCCTTGAAAGGGACGATGAGGGCCTTTTCTGACCACTGCACCATACTGGCTAGCCTTTCGAATTGCTTCTGATAGACTTGCACAGTCGTAGTTTGGACCAAGTTTTTGAGGTCCTCATCATAGTCAATAAACATGGAATCTCCAAATCTGAGTTGAAGGCTCCTTTTAAATTGTTCCAAGGTGGGGTCGACAGTCTTATGAACAAACCAAAGGTAGAAACTCGTGGCCTCGCCAGTCATGTTAGCTGCAGCCATTTCTATCCATTTGTCTCTGGGAACACGATGGGAAACAAAGTAGCGCTCTGCCATAAACATCCATTCTGATAGACTTTTCCCATTGAACTTAGGGAATTCGTATCAGACTATGGGGGTTCTGTCTCTCTTCATTCTGTGGATGTACTCTAGCATCTCTTCTGCGACGAGGAGGAGACTCGTCTTCTTCTCCTTCAGAATCATAATATGTGCGATTCTGACTGCTATTGGCAAACTTCTGAACACGATTTGAAGCTCGGTGTTGATCGTCGTACGTTTCATTAGTGGAGCGATTTGTGGGACCGAACTGAAGGTTAGGGCTAGGGGGACCCATTTTGTTGAGTTTGGCACCTTCTTGACTTGTGCCAACATGAGATACGTTGGGATCCACTTCGTTGTCTGTAGGGGAGTTGGGGTGCCCTCCTAATACTCCTTTGCCCTTATCTTGGCCGTAAGGTTAGGACCTTGAGTAGTCCTTTCTCCCTGTTGAGTGAGGGATGCACTTAGAAGGTGGAACATGCCTCTAAATTCATCCATTTCTCTATGACGGAAGGCATCTTGTCGGTCCATCTCTGCCCTACGATGGGCTTCCTGGCGGTCCATGTCATGCCGCATCTTGATCAACTCTCGCTCAATGTGTACAATTCTGCCCGCAGTGGGGTCTTGCACTTCTACGGATTCTGTTTGTGCGGGCACTTCTTACCCTTGGGGATTCTCTTCAAAGACTGGCTCCTCTTGAGCCGCCGATTTCTTGGTTTTGCCCATTTGAAGTGTTTGGGCTGACCAACGCCAAGGCAACACTGCGTACGAAGGGAAAAATAAAGCATAACTACTAAAATCCAAAAACTGATACTGCCACTCTTAAAACCGATGTTGAAAACTGCCTAATCTGACAAACACATTGTCGCTGCTACTGTTGTTGCCCGTGTGTTCGTAGGCAAGGGAGACGGGTTGGCCCGCCTACTGCCGCACTACTCCTAGTGCCTCATCAGTCCCGCCGCACTCTTCGCCGGGCTCAAAGAGCCTAAATCACCACACCCACCTGGTGTCTCGGTGACGCACCTCGAGTTTGGCTACCCTCGAGCGTACGATGTGTACAACCCTATACTTGCTAAGAGTGAGCAAGCCTAGCCGTGAACAACACTAAAAAGATACGCTGTGAAAGACCAAGGAAAACCGAAAACACACTGACAAGAAAACCACTGCCGAAAACCAGAAAATTGCTAGAAATTTGTCTGCACTGCCCGTTGAAGCCAAATCTTCCAAGGTCCAAAGGCGTACAGAGAATGGATTTATCCTCAACCTGGCTCTGATACCAATTGTTAGGACCCGGCCGGTTGTGACTAGAAAGTCCGAACCAATCAAGAATCTAGTTCCCAAGACCTACTTGAGGATAGTCTAAAAACCAAAAATCCTAAACAAATTAATACAAGAGATCTACCCGGCCAGACAGGACCCCGGCGCAAACCCAATATGAATGGAGTACAAGTCGGGTATCCCAAAAACGTATCAAAAGTCAACCTACTACAAAAGACTAGAGGGTGTGAGGCCTTACAAATCGCGAGCGATACAATCTTTAAAACACTCAAAATTCACTCAACAAACCACGCAAACCACAAGCTAACGAACAAACCATGCTCGTTCCCAAATAGGAAGGTCTTCTCCCTAGCGATCGTGTCTTTGGCAAAAGTGCCTCCAACGTACCGCGGTGAGGACCATGGCCGAAGCTGGGCTAAAGCACCAAATAAAACAAACTAGATGCTTCCTAAAGCAAAAGCAAATAACTACCACCCCGATAACTACAAGGGGGAGAAGAACACAATACCGGCCAAGGAGATACTTCGCTAAGCCGGTCACGGGACCACGGGGAGAGAACCAAGCCCCGGGTATTGCAGCTCACGGTTCTAGAAATCCAACTGAGGAGTGCTTCAACGCTTGAGCCGCTTCAAAGGAGATCGCCGACGAGCAGGGCGTGGGTGCGGGCAACCGCCTGTTGCCTAGCGCCGAGAGAGCGACCACCTGTTGCCAGAGGAGCGGCCTAGAGTGCCGTCGGAAGTGACGAGGGGGGCTGGAGCCGCGAAGCGGCAACGCCGACCTGCCTTTCTTCGTGTGTGGCTCGGCCACGTAGGTCGGAAGAGGAGTCCAACGTGCAAGGGAGGGCCGAGGAGGAGGAGCCGGGAGACTAGCAAGGAACTATCTCACGCGACTAGACCTAGGCCTAACTAGGCTCGGGTGGGCTTGGTACGAATGGGCTCTATGGGTAGGCTCGGTCTAGATAGATGGGGTAGACGGTTTGGGTAGGCTAAGTCGAAGGAGGCTTAGGAGGGATAAGCGGGTGCCTATCTAGTAGGTGGGCTTAGTCGGGTAGGCTAGGTAGAGTGAGCACTTAGGCTCGAGTAGGTCAAGATTGACCAAGATGGGGTTCGGGTTTGACTAAGCGGGGTAGGCTAAGCTAGGTCGGACCAGGAAGGTAGGTCTGGGACTTAGGTGATGTGGTTCCCGCCAAGCTTCTAGGGTTTAGCTTAGAAGAGGAGAAGTGGGCGGTGTCTAGATGTTACCTAATTTTGCTAAGGCAAGAGGATGGGGTCGGTTTAGGATAAGGGGCCGAGATTAGGGGAGTTGCCTAAGGGGAAAGACGGCGCGCGAGGTGGCTATGGGGGCTAGGGTTTGGGCTTGGCTGGTCGTGCCAGGGGAAAAGCGTCGGATGCTTGCCACGTGGCAAGATCTAAGGCCAAAATAGAATGCGCTAGAGGAGAGTCTAGCAATAAGGCAAGGAGGTGATCTACTTTCCTAAAGAGTAGGAAGAAGATCGCAAGGATCCTTGGCGATTCTTAGAGTGGGCCAGGGGATTTCAAATAAGATCTCTCAATATCTCTCAATGGTTGAGATGAGGACATGTGGAGGGGATGAGGGGCTGGGAGACGTTGCGGTTATGGAAGGGGTAGAAGGGTCAATTGGGCTAGCGACCAAGTAGGAAAGGCTAGATTGCGCCAAAAGGGGTTTCCAAATTGACCAAGGTGAAAACGTGTGGGGATGAGGTGGAGTGCCACGTGGGAGACGCGTGGAAATGACATGGCACCGCGTGGGACCGAGGGGGCCAAGTGGCGGGTGAGCTGGAGGATGAGGTGGCAAAGGGCTCACGGGATCGTGACATGTGGGGTGGATGAACGGCTAGGGCAAAGGGCGACTAGGGTTGACTTAGACAAAAAGATGAAAATAAGGAAAGTAAGATGCGGCGGCCAGCATGGCAAATCAGATGGTGGAGAGAGGACAACGAGGTACTTACCGGAAATAGGCCGGCGGCCAAGGAGGGAGCTCGCACAAGCACCGGCGGCTAGGGTTCCACGTCTTGAAGCTTTTGACCACAATGCCCTTATCAAACATGAATGAGAATTCACGGGAAGGAGGGCAGACTTGTCTTGGACGTCGGAAAATGCAGTGGCGGCTGGAAGTTGCAGCGCGCCCGTTTTTGGATATTTGATCTTCTTTTGGGGGCGATTCTAATGGACTAAGTTGCAGCGCCAAACCACGTCTCGAAGATAATCTTTTTTACGCTTTAAGGCTACTGGATTCCGCTTTTCTTCTAGGGTGCCGGAAGTGGTTTTGATGGCTTATATGCCTCAAAAGAACGCTTGGTTTCATTCAAAAGGCTTGGGTTCGTACCGAGGAGATGGTAGAAGGGTCCAAGCGGTGAGGGAGGTGTTAGGAGGGAGGGACACCGTAAGAACTGAAACCAATCACTCAGGTATGCTGAGTGAAAGAGTTTGCCTGCGGGTGAGGCACCCAAGCTAACAAAACCGATACCAACTTGAAGTTCAACCAAGTTCCGTAGCACTAACCTTTGTAAGTCGTAGAGAAAGAACAAGAGGGGGTAGAATGAAGAGGAGGAAGCCCGTGGGTAGAAGAGGATGCACGTCGTTGCCTAGGGAGACGCCGGGAAACACCAAGGGGATTTGGTGGAAAGGGGAGACGTCGTGGGGGTAGAGGGTGCGAGAGGGGGAGGAAGACACCGCTCGTGAGAGAGGAAATCCGAGAGAGAGAGATGGAGCCTCAAGAGAGGAGAGACAGTCAATTCGAACAAATGAACTTCAATATACCAAAAGGCATGAATTACAAAGAGATCCAAAAGCTTCTATACAATTCCTAAATGGACTCGGTTCACAAGAGATGAACCGGTTCCTCTACCCAAAACCCATTTACAAGTAATACAAAGCACAACCCACCCTGCTAGGTCTAAACTAGAAATCCAAACTCAAAATGCATGAATGAAATGCGCCAAAGTGAAACGGGCCTAGCGCCCAATAAGACTGGATCTCCCCTAAGCCTTGTGAGCCCAGGGTGGGGACCTCGTGCGGGGATCCGCCTGCACGTCGGATTTGGATCAAGGACTAAGTTTAGATGACTTAGCCATTTGCCTAAGACTCTTGGTCCTAGACCGCCTCAAGGGATCGGGGAATTGGACTCTCGCTGGGTTCAGACTTTTCTCATTTGGTGAGTCCTACAACTTGCTCTGGGGAACCTTCAGGATCGTCCTATTCAAACACGCACTTGGACCTTGTTGCTCCACCCACTCCACCCACTGCAACCGGTTCTGGTGCTCCTTTAACCTCTCTGGGATCTTCGGTTAACCTCTGAAGAGACTGAGCCCACATGTCTGATGCTTTTCGCTTCCTTCTACTGGACTCGGGCTGCTCTGCCTCTTTTGGGTTCGGACCTACAAGTGGGTCCATAACATGCACCCTAGATGTGCCCTTTCCCATGCAGGATAGGTGGGGTCCACGTGTGGGTGCACTTGATGTTTTAGATTCTTAATTGAATCCAGTTTTTTTTATGTAATCCAGATTTGGATTTGTAATTGGATTTGGATTCCAAATGACAATTACAATTGAATCTGGGTTTCAAATCCTATTTTAGATCCAATATTGTGTACTGGATTAGGATTTGGACTTGTAATCCTGAATTTCAAAATTCATTTGAAATTAAAGAATAGAAAACTCTGGGGTGTTAACATATGCCTTCTTCTATTCTTATAATCTTCCCTTTCATATCCTTTGTTTCTCCTAAATTCTATTCACTTTCTCCTCTCTCCATTCTCCTATCTAATCTGTGTTAATATCACACAGTCCGTATGCCCATATTTCCTTAATACCTCAATTGCATGCTTGTTTTTCCTTCTTTTTCTGATCTCTATTATTTCTGACATTACTTTTGTGGGTTTTGATTGCCTACTGTTCACCTTCTCTCGTTATGCTCAATGTCTTCCCTTTTCTCAATATCCAAAATTACTCATCCTCAGTTGGCATATATCTTAATTTCTCTCCTTCAAAGGTGGTTGACAATCTATTGCAAAAGCATCATTCTTGTTGTTTCTATCTTTGCTCACAACTAGAGCTTACACGGCTTTCAATTGGTGACGAAAAAAAGCAACATCAAAAGAAAAGCAGGGGTTTTGGTCGATGATCGTGCCATGTCACCTTTCATTCTTGCTGTCGAAAAATTTTCAGCCAGCCTTTTGCCAAAATTTTCTTTTTGCCTTTCTTGCCTCATCTATGGATTCTAATTCAAAGAACAGAATTTCTTCCAGTTCTTGACCCAATTTTGTTTCTCAAAAGCTTAAGTGGCAAATAGTTGCTTTCATAGGGTCCATGATTTGTTTGAACATCTACATGGGACTTCACCTGCACCACCGCAGTTTGTCTCGCAGGAAAGCAAAGATGACAAAGGAGAGATCTTCATCAAGAGGGAACAAAATCCATAATATGTTAGATGAATGATAAGTGATCAATTGCTCATGGCATACATCACTTTGACACTTTTAGATGATGTACTTGCTACTAGACGATCTTATACTCTCAAGTTTTGGAGGCCTTAATCCTATAGCTGAAGCGAGAATTCCAAAATCTCAAGAAAAGGTCAAAGTCAATCATGCAATATTTGGTGCAAATGAAAAATATCACAGACCAGCTTGTTGTGATTAGGAGTGTTGTTCCAAATCGTGATAAAGTGCAACAGATTAGAAATTGCCTTGGACCAAAATATGAAGTGTTTTGCATTGTCCTGAAGTTTCAATCTATTTTTTCTAATTTTGAAGAACTCATGGCTAAACTTCTTCAGCACGAGATGAGTAGGAAGCAGATGTCAAATGCAAGTAATGATAGTTCTCAAAATGTTTTAATAGATGACAATTCAGACGGGTATGGACGTGGAGGTGGAAGTTACCAAGGGTATCAAGAGCAATGTCAGATTCGTCAAGGTAGAAGTACCCACTCCTAGTGTCCTCACAAGGGTGAATCAAAGAAGGATTCTGACATGTTTTTAATGCAATAAGAAAAGGCATGTTAAAGCGTATTGTTGGTATAATCTACAAAATATTAGGACGACCAACAAAGAGGGAGGAGTGCAGGTAAACCAAACATAGGTGCGGCTGCCTCAACCTATACCAAACAATGTGCAGCCGATACTTATGGCTGCCTTATCAAAGATTACTTTTAAATAGAATGAACAGGATAGTGGTATGTCAATTCTGGTGCTGCCACTCACATCACTAAGAATGCAAGAAAATTGTCTAACATATCTCGATATTTGGAACGTGGATCTATAGTTGTAGGTGATGGATCATGCCATCCCATCACCCATACTGAAAATGCACAAATTCTTAGGTCAAATTCTTTGTTAGTCCTATCCAATATTCTTCTTGCTCCATATATTAAGAAGGACATTGTGTTTATGTCTAGTCTTGTTGATGATACTCATTTTTCTATCGACTTTTCTCCCTCTTTTTTGTATGTCAAGGATCTTTAAACGAAGAAGACATTCTCTAAAGGTAAGCGACAAGAAAATATGTACATATTCGAGGAAGTCCTGTTGCCCTTAGTTTCAGTTTCTTCCTTTTAATGTTTTGAACAAAAGGTGTTCTAAACTGTTTCAAAAATCTTTAATTTGATGTATGGGGGCCTGCCCCAATCCCTTCATTATCTAGCATTCATTATTATGTTATCTTTGTTAACTCTTTCTCCCGTTATACTCGGATTTGTTTTGTGAAACACAAACCTGATGTGTTCAAGCTTTTTCAAAACTTTCATTTCTTAATTCAAAACAATTTTTCTTCCAATATTATGCATTTTCAATGTGATGGTGGAGGAGAGAATTCTTCTTAAGACTTCATTGAATATCTTCGTAAAAATGGGACAAGTAGACAAATATCTTGCCCACACACTTCCCAGTAAAATGATAGCTAAAAGGGAGCACCAACGTATTGTAGAGACTGTCATAGTATGTGATGCATGATGCAATTGTACCAACTAGACTTTGGATATAGGCCATTCACACAGTTATTTACATCATAAATCGACTGTCTATGACCAATTTGGAGTACAAGTCACCTTATTGTATTCTTCATAGAGAACCTCCTACTTATAATGACCTTCATGTATTTGGATGTGTTTGCTATGTCTATATTGATTCATCCTTGAGGACAAAGCTTTGAACTCATGCAGATGAGTATAAGGTATTTAGATCCTATGATCCGAGTAGTAAACAAATACAAACTTCATGGAATGTAGTGTTTGATAAAAACAACTTTGACAAGGAATGTGGGTTTATTGATTTAGTCTCCTTGCAAAATGAAACCTATGAGCCTTGGTTATGTTCAGAACTTTTCTCTAGGGCAGCTCCATCTTATACATCTTCATGTCCTCTTGCAGTGCAGCCTATGAGCCTTGGTTATGTTCAGAACTTTTCTCTAGGGCAGCTCCAACTTATACATCTTCATGTCCTCTTGCAGTGCAGCCTATGATCCTTGGTCAAATTCAGACCTTTTGTCTAGGGCAGCTCTATCCTATACATTTTCATGTTCTCTTGTCAATGCACATGCAGGAAGTGTTCAATCGAACAATGAACCCTCCACAAAACAATCCAAACCTAGTCATAACTTTGACATAGAACAAGCTGCTCAACGATTTTTAGATTTAGTTTGTGTTTGAAGAAATCAATACAACGAGATGAGATAGTTAGTCAATCTGTAGGGAGATTTGAGTGTGTTCAACATCCCATAAATCGATGGGTCAGCAATGAAAACTTTTCCTTGGATTTCCAATTGTAGATGACACAAACTTCTAAGCACAAAGAACCTGCTTCTTATGGTTAAGCATTTAAGTCTCGAGAATGGGTGGAGGCTATGAAAGATGGAAGCCCTATATGTGTGCAGAACTTGAGAAGTGGTACGGGACCTCAAAGGAAGAACGTAGTGGGCTCCAAGTGAGTTTACAAGGTCAAATGTAAACCAGATGGGAGCATTGAAAAAAGCCATATTGGTTGCCAAAGGTTTCACGCAGCAGTTTGGACAAGGCTATCATAAGACTTTTAGTTTAGTGGCTAAAAAAGGTACAACCCACATTATCATATCATTGGTAGTTGAGCATGGTTAGAGAATTAATCAACTAGATGTAAAAATCCCATATGAAGATTTGAAAGAAGAAGCATACATGGAACAACTGTCGGGCTATGCTAAACATGATCCTACAAAATGGATGTGTAGATTACGTAAAGCTTTTTACGGTCCAAGACAAGCTTCTCGATTATGGTTTGATAGTTTTTCCGAAGAAGTCTAAAGATGTGGCTTATGTAGGACTTCCCTTGATCATTCTTTATTTATTTATTGAGACAAGGACATTTTCACATAGCCACTCATATATGTTGACAATATTATTGTCACTGAAAATCATGAGTCACATTTGCAAAGTGAGAGTTATACTAATGAAGAGTTTCAATATGAAAGATTCAGGGGAACTATGATATTTCTCGGAATGGAAGTTGATAGACGACAAAATAGCTTAACATTAGCACAACACAAATATACTTTGGACTTCTTGAGAAAACAGGGATGACTGATTGCAAGCCTATTAGCACTCCTAGTGTTGAACCAGAAGTTGAGTTGAGAGGAAAGAGGGTTATACCATGATCGTATGTATCCTTTCAGGGACAGCCACATGAATGTTGTGAAACAAATTTTGAGATATTTAAAGGGAACACTAGGACATGGCTATCACAATGATCATTACTCTTACAAAAGGCATAAACTGTTTCTTATAGTGATGTAGACTGGCTGGACATCGTGACGAGAGAATATCAATATCAGACTATTGTGTTTTTATTGAAAAAAAATGCATTTTGGGATAGTCGAAAACAGAATAGCTTGGTCTAGCACAAAAGCATAATAAAGATCTATGGCAGCAGAGATAGCCAAAGCTACTTGGGTGAAGAATTTGTTGTGCAAATTAAGAGAACTAATAATTCGATCCTCCCTGCTATGTGAGGGCTAAAGTGCCATTAACATAGCCTTTGATCTTATATTTCATAGCAGGACTAAACATATTGAGATTGACCAGCATTTTATTTGGTAACAAGTCGAGAATAAGGAGATTGAACTATGTCATGTTCATACGGATAATCAAGTTGTTGATTTACTTACAAAGGACTGACCAGTCACCAATTCTGGTTTCTCAAAGGTAAGTTGTGCAAAAGACTACATACAACTTGAAGGATGGTGTTAGGAAGTGTGATCCAAATAGGTTTGGATATGAACGTATAACCAAACACATCTTGTTTGGGCGAACTTACCTCACAAGCCATTAATTTGTTACTCATGGTATCGTCTGTAATTTTGCGTTATTGTGGGGATTAATATACGGCTTGTAAGGGTCGATGTATGCCTATGCAATCTCTAGGGCTGAACTGTGTGTGAGAAGAAGACGCCTCCCTCTCAGCTTCTCCAAGTCTCCTTCAAGATATTTCTACTGGAACAGTGCTACGTGAGGACTCAAATATGATTTACCAAACCTCAAATGATGAACTCAAAGCAATCCTAGTTGAGGTCGGGTTGTCTTTAATTGGTTGATTTCTAAGGTGTCATAAGAATAAAGGACAAAATGGTAAAATGATATAGCTATCAACCTAGTCGTTTGACAAGTTATAGAAACACGGTGACACTAACCTATATAAGAGTGGGACAGGGTAGGCTGAGGCTATTTTTGAGCAAAGGACTAACATACATTCAAAACAGAAGCATTTGGAAAACGAACAGAAAAATAATAGAAAATGATTTAAAAATAGTTACAATGGGATTAAAATAAGAAAATAGAAAATTGGAAACTTTGAGTGTTTATAGGGCAGTTCACGTTATAAACTTATGACGGCTCTTTTAGGCCTTATAACATGAAATAATTTGTGTTTCCCACTTGGATACATTTGAAGGCGAGTATTCGCAGGACATTCAACTTAATTGTTTTATGCAAGCTTCCATCGCATGATTTTTCTGCCTAATAGCTGGAAAGCAACCATTGTTCACCAGATTTTACACTAAAGTCACATAGATAGAGAAGCAAGCACCAGCAGAACCCCATTCTCTGGCATGTTCATCTGAAGGGAATGACAACTTAACATGTTGAGTTGTGGTGGGACCAAATGACACAAATCATTCACATTCCCATGCAATTAAATGTGCTTTTGTCGCTTTGAGAATGGGCACCTTCACACGAGAAGGCGTGCTTGAGATGTATAATCCCTTGGGATCAAAACTTATGTGGAAGGTGCCATCAGCGTTGCCTTCTAGGACATACAGTTCTGGCCTTGTGCCAAAGCTGCCCAGCGGTTGGTAAGATCTCTTTAAATCATCTATTGTCAATGAGGAATCGTCCAAACCTGTAGAAAAGATGAGAAAAGAAAAGCAATTCAAAAAATTTAAATGGTCGCTTCAAAAGCTTGATTAAAGGAAAGTAGCTAACCAGTCATAACTTCGTAGAACTATCTAGGTTATAGATTTTACACCTGACAAGCATAAGCCTAGTCATTGTCCAAAATTAGTACTGGCAATCAGAACCATTCACATTCAAACAAGTTAAACTAGTGATACTTGGAAGGTAAGAGGACAGTTAACGTGCTTTTAGAATGCAAATTTCAGCAGAATCGAGGCCTTCCAAGAGCAAGTATCATATCATTGAAAACAATAATTGAAAAGCTAAGCATGAGCATATAATTTTAGCACCAAACGACTTTAAAATATAAATAAACAGAAGACCAAGATGTGGAATGCCTTTTGTCTATGAAACAAAAAGACTAGGTTTCCCGATGGATAAATGACCAAATTGTACTACAGGAAATAGCCCATTTTGGACACTGGTTCTCATGGCCCAAAGCCGCCAACAAACAGTTCAATTTGGAACCAGTAAGCACATAAAACAGCCATTTATTGCAGTCAGCATCAAGTCCATGGCAACAGAAAACCATTACACCTATTGTCTAATTGTACGTTATAACAGTTCACATTTCATTCCTAATCATATATTTCACATAGGTACGGGTGGTGCTGATATGGGTACAGGTATGGCGTTTTCACCAATCTTGGTACGGCGATACGACGATAATTATATATTTTTAATTCTAAAAAACAAAATTGATGTCATCACATAATTAAAATAATGTTCCTTTCATAGTTCCTATATATAATCTCATAAAAAAAATAGACTAAGACAATGTTTTTTCGTGGTTTGGATCAGTTCCGACCCGGAACCAATCCAAACGTACCCAGTCGTACCCCCGTACCAGTGTACCAGTACGGGTACGTGAGCTTCCCACACGTACCATTGTGACTTTGCTAATCATCTGCTCAGTAAAGGTTCAGCCAAGCAGAAAGTACCCTGTGGGTGCACATAAACATGCATGGATGCACACAAGCATATAGATAAAGCTGGACAATTTAAAGCACAAACATAGAAGGTTTTCACAATGTTATCACATAAAACACTACTGGAGTACAGGTATCTATGTTGTCCTTTCAAGGTAAGTCTTTAGTTCAAGCCCTCTTGTTGACACTAGCATTTAAAACAGACAATCTTCTTTTATACTCAGCTCAGCCAAGCTCTCAAATCAAGCTTAGCCAAGTGGAGCTTGAACTAGTGCACTCGAGATTCGCTTAAGCTGGAAACGAGTTCGAGCCATAATTGAGCTAGCTAACTGAGCTCATGCATAGGATTGCAGAGAAAAACGATTATGAGATGATCACCACTAAGGCTTTTCTTATCCTAGAATGTGATCAGTACACAATTCTCATGGCACAGCATAATTAGCATTTGATGGCTTCTAAATCATGAGAAATTGGTAAATGTGAGTTAGATACTAGAATCATAAGGAACCATTTTGCATATTGACCTTCCCAAGATGGATGGCTGAAAGAAAATCAACGAGAAAAAGAAATAGGGTATTTTAGTCATTCAACATTAATGAACAACTCTTTTCTCTTTCAATTTTTCTCAACCATCCATCTTGGAAAATTCAATGGTCAATATGATCCTTGATGGACCTAGCACCTAAGGGTCTCTTACCTACTAATTTCTCCTAAATTGTAACCATAAGTGTATCCAATAAAAATCTTATCCACAGTATTACCAACCAAATAAATTGTCCACCATAGAGAGAATCTTTCCTGTTCGAAGGGTTGGGGATAGAGGTGCCAGCATGCCACACTACCCAACCAAGAGTGCAAAAGAGAGCATAATTTGGCACCTCTCGAGAGAAAGAAACAAACAAAATCAGTTGTGCTTTGCACAAAGGAAAACTACCTGCCGAGGACCTATCTAATGAATGGGTTTCGACCACTGAAAAATAAAGAGACATCATCTTAAGGATGCTTACCTAAGTTTCGCGATCCTCTTTTGAATAGACCCTATCTCGGAAAAATTAATTTTGAGTTTTGGTTCCTCTTATCCTTGTGTTTGTAGTTGTAATAACCAAAAATGTGGGACCAAGGGCCCTACCTTGTGCAGTTTTGGGGTACAACAAACACCAGAAAAGCAAGGGCGAATAACCCAAAAAGTCCTCATTCTAACTACAAGACTGAATGTCTCATCATAATCCTGCCTGCCTGTTGGGTAAACCCTTTTGCAACATGTCATTCCTTGTATTGCTCAACACTCTCATCTGGCTTATACTCTATGTCACATAGTTACAGGTACCAGTGCGGGTACGGACCATTTTAAAAAAACTTGGGTGTGGGGGTACGGCCGTACACACACGCATATATATATATATATATATATATATATATATATATATATATATATATATATATATATATATATATATAATTTCAAACAGAATAACATATTCACATATATATATATATATCAAAAAATTACAAATAGAATCCCATATACATATTCAGCCATTACAACTTATATCTAAAAAGCACCTAGCAAGACAGAACCAAAGGACCAGAATGAGAATGTTAAATAAAATGCAGATTTAAGTGGTCATGATAAAGGTCAGAACCATGCCACAGCACAAATATGCACTAAGCAGCACAGGGATAAAATGCCATTTAATCAAATACCACAATCACAACACAAAGATTCACATAGATGGACTTGCAGAGAGGGACATCTAAAGGGTCTATTAGCAAATGTAATCATACACCAAGACAGTGAAAGGGGACACTACAACTACAAAAAGAAAAGGAACACTACGACGAAAGGGGAAAGAAGACGGCGAAAGAAAAATGGACAGCGGAACAAGGGAAAAGCAAATAGAGAACCAATATTATCGTTAAATCTTTTTTGCGACAATATGTCATGATAAAGCCAGGGCGATGAAAGAAAAGTGGACAGTGGCATGCCAATCGAAAGAAAATTCACCAAAACGATAAAGGGGTGAACACCAGCAGAGAAACGCCTCCAATCGACCCCACAAACTTCTTCTTCTTCTTCTTCCTTATCTGAAACTCAGTTCATCGTCTTCCCTTCGCCGCTCACCGTATGCCGTTCGTTGCTGCCACCTAGGAGTCTTTCGGTGAAGGTTGAAGACCGAGCCCAAAACTCAGTTAGCCGTCTTCCCTTCGCCTCTCACCGTACGCCGTTCATTGCTGCCGCCTGCGAGTCTTTCGGTGAAGGTTGAAGACCGAGGTGAAGGGAAGACTAAGAACGATCGTGGTTTAACCAATGTTATCTGTATCGTACGATACAGATACGTATCGTACGTATCAACATTAACGATACGGTACGCTATTAATTTGTGATACGCGTGCGTATCGCCCGTATCGTGCGATACGGGCGATACACCCCCGTATCGCATGATACGGGATCAAAATTAAAAAGGGGCCTGACGGCCCCTTCTTTGCGTATTTTTTTTAAAACCGGCGCTCCTCTCTCTCTTCTCTTCTTTCTAAACATTGCAAGAGACGTGGGAGGGAGAGTTGCATCAAGATTTGCCGGTGAAGAAGCTTTATTTCTCGTTGTGGGAAGCCTCGGGACGGTGGGAAGCTTGGATGAATAGGATTTTTTGGTATCTAACACCAAGAAGGTAACAAATAACTCAGTTTTTCCGATGAATCGTTCATTTCTCTTATTTCCTACATTTATTTGTCTGTTTTTACTTGTTTTGTGAAGATATAATGTCGGATCCTGCATGGCAGTGGTGTACGAGGGTGAATCTCAAAGACAGATTAACAGTTAAGTGCAATTATTGTAAGCAAATCATATCAGGAGGGATTTCTCGCTTTAAACACCATATAGCTGGTACACACAACGATGTGGCTCAATGCAAAGGCTCCCAAGAGAACCCATTGCCAGTGTATGTAAAGCACCAGTGTACGGAGCTTCTTAATGCAGTGAAAGCAAGTAGGATTGAAAAGGAAATGGAAGATGCAGAGGAAGGATATGGGGACCCACATGAAGAGGAAGAAAGTGAAGGTGAAGATGTTCAGCTTGAAGAAGAAGATGTTGGTGTCAGTTTGGGAACAGCTAAAGGGAAAGGCATCATGCATGGAGGTGGTTCTTCTGCAACTGCAACCAGAAAAAGAAGAGATGCAAGTATAAGTTCAGTTTCACGAGGACGTGGCAGGAGTCATGGTCGTACTGGTGGTGGTAGAGTACCTACTATGAGGTCGAGCAATATGTCTGGTTCGATCAAGAATGTTTTTCCCAATTATACTGTTGTTGGTGCTCAGCCTGAGATTCGTATAGCCATGCAATCAAAGGATATTGTTGAAGCAACAGATGAAACCATAGGAAGGTGGTTCTATGACGCATCCATTCCCTTCAATGCAGCAAACTCTTATCATTTTCAGCCTATAGCAGATGCGATTGCTAGTGTAGGCCGAGGGTATAAAATGTCGTCTTTTCATAAATTGCGAGGTAAAATTCTCAACAATGTAGTTAGAGATGTCAAGACATATTGTGATGAACTAAAATTGAGCTGGAAAGCTACAGGATGCAGTGTAATGGCAGATGGGTGGACAGACATCAAGAACAGAACATTGGTAAACTTCCTTGTATATTGCCCCCTTGGTACTATGTTCTTAAAATCTGTTGATTTGTCCAATACTCCTAAGACTGTTGATGTTTTGTTTGGGGTTTTTGATAAAGTTATAGAAGAAGTTGGGCCTGAAAATGTCGTACAATTTATCACTGACAATGCAGCAAATTATAAAGCTGCAGGTGAAATGTTAGCAGCACGATATGGGACATTTCATTGGAATCCATGTGCTGCTCACTGTGTAAATCTTATGCTTCAAGATCTTAGTGAAAGAGATGATATGAAGTTGACAGTTCATAGATGCCAAGAAATCACGAAGTTTATTTATAATCATGCTCATGTCTTGAATTTGATGAGGAAATTCACAAATGGGGCTGAATTGATTCGACCTACACAAACACGGCTTGCTACAAATGTTTTGACTGTGCAGGGTATAGTCAAGCAAAGAACTTCTCTTAGACAGATGTTTTCGAGTGATGATTGGGCTGCATATCCACATGCCTATAAAAGAAAGGCTACGACAGTTGTGGATACCATCTTCGATGCTAACTTTTGGGAATCATGTGTGCTCTTATTACAGATTTGTATACCTCTAGTGAAAGTCCTCAGATTAGTTGATAGTGAAGATAGACCTTCTATTGGATATTTATATGAGTCTATGGACAGAGCCAAGGAAGCCATTAGAGATAATATGAAGAGAAAAAAGAAGTTGTACATGCAGCAGCCTACTACCTAAATCCTGCTATTAGATATCTTCCCACTTTTAAGGACAGAGAGGTCAAGTATGGCATGTTGGACTGTGTTGACGTATTAGTAAGCGATAGTCAAGAACAAGACGCTATCCATATGTCGATCAATAAATATGATACGGCTTCTGGTACCATGGCGAGAGACACAACAGTTCGATGCAGGACAACTATGCGTCCAGGTATTAGAAAAAGAGACTTTATACTTTTTGTTGTTTAGCTTTTATTCTACCTTCTCATATATTTATTCTGACAACATTTTTACTTTCCATCTGTTATTAGATTTGTGGTGGGAAAGGTTTGGGCCTGATTGCCCAGAATTAAGAAAGCTTGCAATTAGAATCCTCAGCCAAACATGTAGTGCAACTGGATGTGAAAGAAATTGGAGTGTATTTCAGCACATCCACAGTAAGAAGAGGAATAGGCTGGAACATAAAAGGTTGAATGACCTTGTTTACGTTCGTTATAATATGCAGTTGAGACAAAGGTAAACATTTGTTATACAAAATAGCAAATTCTAATATATATTTTAATTTCTAATAATTTGTTAAATTTTTCTCTTGTTAGGCAACTAGAAACAACATCTACGAGGAAGCATCACACTCAATATGATCCTATCTTCATTGACCATTTTGATATATTAGATTCTTGGGTTGAAGAAGAACCATCTGCAATACTTGATGAGGACGATCTTGATTTTTTGAACGTTGAAGGAGCAGCAGAGATTATTGAAGGAGAGGCTTGGGGGGAGCAATGGAATGTTGGTGACATTCCATTTCCAACAGAGGGGATAGAAGAAGCACTTAATGAAGAAAATGAAGATGATGATGAAGAATGAAGATGATGATGCAGATGACGATTGACAAGGCTTTTTGTTTTGCGTTTTGAAAACTATGTCAATATGTTTTGAGTTTTGACTTCTGAACTTATGAATTATGATGTAATTGAATACTCTTAGGCTGCTTAGTATGTTATTTTGATTTTTGAATGTTTGATTTCTTATTTTGGAATGTTTTGTTCATATGCATACTTGATAGTTCATACTTCATATACATGAATTATGAATGTTCCTTTAAATACATTTTTCTTGAATTTTTCTGATCTTTACTAGTTTTTTCGGATTTTTTCTGATTTTTTTTCTATTTTTTATAATTCTTTAATATTTTTTACAAATTAAAAAATTAATTTTACGATACGTTACGATACATTTACGATATGTTACGATACGGCGTATAGGTCGGCCCGACCGATACACGATACGATACGGCAATGATAACATTGGGTTTAACTTTAAGGGTTAATAATTTTAACGTGAAATATGTAGAAAATGTTAAAAAGTAAAAAACGATAAAATTCAAAATCGAACAGATTTAGACTTGATCAACTTTGACCGAGTCTAAAAAAGGTCGAAAATGACCTTGGGTGCGTTGACCGCACCCGGTGCTGTCAACGCAGCACCCAGGCCGCACCCATGGGCGTACCCGTACCGATACCGGTGTCGTACCGGTACCGTTCGGGTACTCCTCCTTTGGAGGAGTCTGTGTGACTTAGCTTATACTCTATTTTGGATAGTCATTTGTATCTCGCAACATTCTTATCAGATGGTCGAAGCACTACTACCCAAGCTCCACATTTGTGAATGATCACTATTGCATCATTTGTGGCTTCCTCCTATTTCCTTAGATTGGTAGCTTGATAGTGCATAATGGGCTCATATGCCTCCTTTGCAGCCAAGAAGAACTGAAAATTTTGGGAAAAATTATTACGACTCGCATATCGATCAATAGGATGGTGGAGCAAGTGGACAATATGATAGAGATGTTTACAAAGAGGTGGAAGCTAGAGGGGCATTATAGAGGTAAAACACTTTCTTAGCAAATGTTTTCAAATGACTGATTTGGGAAGACTGACTTATTTTCTTGGAATTGAAGTTGCTTATAGCAAACAAGGTTATCTTCTTTCTCAAATGAAGTTTGCTAGTGAATTAGTTGACAGAACAGGTATCTCAGATGACAAAGTTGTGGATACTCCAGCAGCACTGGGAGTAAAAATGAAAATTGATGATGGAGAGATATTAGAGAATCCCACTCCTTTTCGGCAAATAGTTGGCGCTCTCTCTTATCTCTCCATCACCAGACCTGACATTGCTCATGCTGTGCATGTGATAAGCCAATTTCAACAAAGACCCACCTCAGTGCACATGGGAGCGGCAATGCGGATTGTCCGTTATGTGAAAAACACTATCAACAAAGGACTATTTGTGTCTTCTTCTTCTATATTAGAATTAGTTGCTTATACAGATGCTGATTGGGGTGGAGATCCCAATAATAGGCACTCCACCACTGGTTTTTGTGTGTTTTTAGGTGACTCCTTAATTTCCTGGCGATGCAAGAAACAGAATAAGGTATCGCTATCATCAACAGAAGCTGAATATCGAGCAATGGCAACTACAACAATGGAGATAGTGTGGCTCAAAAGCTTACTGAAAGATATGGGAGTTCATATTACGAATCCTGTCAAGCTTTGTTGCGACAACAAAAGTGCAATCTATATTGCCAGCAATCACACATTTCATGAAAGAACAAAGCATATAGAGATGGACTGCCATTATGTTCGTGAAGAGTTCCTTCAGAAAAACATAGATCTCTCCTATGTCCAATCAGAGTATCAACTTGGCGATTTCTTCACTAAAGCTCTTGCTGCTACCAGATTTAATTTTCTTCTTGGCAAACTTTCGGTTATCACACCGTAAGTTTGAGGGGGGGTGTTAGAATGTATGTTTCCCATATGTATACATATATATATATTTATATATATCACATATATTAGTCATCTAATATATGCTTTATATATATATATATATATTTTATATTTTGGGTACTTAGGACACCTATGTAATTTTCACTTTCTTTATGTACTTTTCCTTATGTATTATTTTCTGTTTTTTCCCTTTTATCCCTCTCCTTTTTCCATTTTTCATAGAGGGAGACTAGTCCCAACGGCTAGATTTCTAGCCGTTGGGACTGCCTCCTCCTTCTTCTCTTTGGCCCTCTCCTCTATAAATAGGGCAGCTCTTCCATTGTTTTAGACATGGCTTTTTAGCCTACTTCTTGTATCTCTTTGTGTGATTAATTTATGTTCTTCTTCACCTCTTGTTTGAGGATTTGTGAGATTGACTTGTTGATGAAAGCTTCAAGACTGATTTACTTGAAGAGGTTGTTTCTTTGGGCCTGATTTACACAAACTTCATATATGGTAGAATCAACTCTCTAGCATCAATTCTCTCCCGGATGAAGTGATGGTCAATCTTGACATGCTTTGTTCGGTCATGTAACAACGGGTTGTTGGCCAGATTGATTGTAGACTTGTTATCACAGTACATCTTCATAGGTCCTTCAATCTCTATCCCAATATTAGTCATCAATACTTTCAGCCACAGTAATTCTGACACTCCAGTAACAACAGCCCTATATTCAGCCTCCGCACTTGAGCGGGAACAAACATCTTGTCTCTTGCTTCTCCAAACAACAAGATTTCCTCTCAAGTAGATGCAGTACCCTGAAGTAGATCTTCTAGTATCAACACAGCCTCCCTAGTCTGCATCTGAATAACCTTCAATGTCAGTAGGCCCTTGTTTCACATATAAAAGTCCATTGTCAGGATTCCTCTTCAAGTAACATAAGATTCTGTCGACAGCCTTCAAGTGAGTATCTGTAGGCGCGTGCATGAACTGACTTATCACATTAACGACAAAGGTGATATTAGGTCTAGTCAGAGTGAGGTAGATCAATCTTCCAACTAGACGTTGATATCTCCCCTTAGCTTCTTCACAAAGAGGTTCTCCATCCTTAATACTGAGTTTGTGTCCAGCATCAGAGGAGTAGAAGTCGGTCTACACCCTAGTTTTCCTCTTTCTTTCAGTAAATCCAGGGTATACTTCCTTTGATGTAGTACAAGGGTCGTACCTGATCTAGCAATTTCAATACCAAGAAAATATCTTAGTTTACCAAGGTCCTTGAGATCAAATTCAGCAGCCAGTAAACCCTTTAATATTGTTAATCTCATCTTCATCATCACCTGTAACAATCATATCATCAACATAGACTAACAAGAGAGTAACCTTACCCTCCTTCCTCTTTACAAACAGAGTATGATCTCTGTTTCCTTGATTGTAGCCATGTTGTCTCATTACAAGTCTAAGACGTTCAAATCATGCTCGGGGAGACTGCTTGAGCCCATACAAAGTCTTATTCAGTTTACAGCATTTTCCCAGTTTCTCATATCGTGGGGGCATACACATATACACTTCTTCTTCAAGATCTCCATTGAGAAAAGCATTCTTAACGTCAAGTTGGCACATTTTCCACTCCTTCAACAATGCTAGAGAAATAATAACTCTAACAGTCTTCATCTTCGCAACAGGAGCAAACATCTCCAAGTAGTCAATCTCATATTTCTGACTAAACCCCTTGGCAGCCAGGCGAGCTTTGTACCTCTCAACATTCTCATCTAGTTTGTACTTAATGGAGTAGACCCACTTGGATCCAACCAGATGAGCCGCTTCAAGGATCTTTACCACCTCCCATGTCTTGTTTTTGTTCAAGGCTTCCATCTCTTCTTGCATAGCAAAAGTCCACGTAGGATCACTCTGAGCCTCAGCAACAATCCTGAGAATCACAGCCAAAGAAAGAAATGACACAAAACAATTGTATTCTTTGCTTAGTCTAGAATATGACATGAAACTACCAATAGGGTGTTGAGTACATGACCTGACACCCTTTCTAAGAGCAATGGGTAAATCTTCACTTTTAGCATCTGCTTGAGTACCTTCAACTGACATCTCTTGGGCACGACTTGGGTCATCCAGGGAAGGAGTAGCATTAGAATTGGGAGTAGGACTTTTGTCACCAGATGGCATTACTTCGTCAGCTTCATCAGTGGGTCCTGCCGCAGGCAACTTTCGCCTAGAGTAAACCTGCCCAAACAAACGGTCACGTCCCTCCTTATCCACAGTTGAACATCCATCATTCTCATTGTGCTCTAGAGGGTTAGTAACCTGAATGTCTTCCTTATTGTATTCCAAAAAATCTGTAAATTGAATCTCTTGATTGGGAGAATACTCTTCTTTCATTGTAGACCTCTCCCCTAAAGAGAATTCTCACCAAAATATGAAGCATGTTCCAGGAAGGTGACATCTTTGGTAACATAGGCACGACCAATGGAAGGGTCACTACACTTATATCCTTTTTGAGTGAGGGAATAACATAGACAAACGCCCTTAATCAACCTTGGATCAAGTTTTTTAATATTAGGACTGTGATTGTGAATGAAACAAACACAGCCAAAAACTCTAGGTGGAAGAGAGAAAGGTTCACGACTCTCCGGTAACATAGAGTGATGCGTCTGCCCATTCAACACACGACTAGGCATATGGTTAATTAGATACGCACTGGTCAATACAGCATCCCCCCAATACCTTTTTGGAACATGACATTGAAAAAGAAGAGCTCGAGTCATATTTAATAACTGACGATTCTTCCGTTCAACAACTCCATTTTGAGGAGGAGTATAGCTATAGGAAGTCTCATGAACAATTCCCTTTTTTCGAAAGAGGCTATCAACAGACTGACACATATATTCACGAGTATTGTCAGACCAAAAGGTCTTAACAGAGGTTCCAAATTAAGTTACCACATAAGCAATGAAAGTCTCTATGACATCAGGTACTTCACTACGGTCTTTCAGCAAGTAAACAAAGGTGTTACGAGAACAATCATCTATAAAGGTGATAAAATACTGAAAACCATGACAAGAAGGAATTCTCGAAGGCTCCACACATTAGAATGAATCAAGGCAAACACCTCATTAGAACGATGGATAGAAATAGGGTATGACGCCCTAACATGTTTAGCCAGGTAACAGACATCACAAGACACCATAGTCATATCTAACCTAGAACATAAATCAGGAAACAACTGTCTAAGAATTCCAAAAGGAAGGTGTCCAAGGCGCTCATGCCAACGCATAATCAACTGAAGGGAGTCCTCTGTACTTTTCTTTGTTTTGCTAGCGGCCGTCATGAGAGTTGTAGCGGCATGCATAGGTAAACGACATAGCCCCTCAGAAACCAAACAAAACACACCGATCAGCAGAAAAGATAAGTTCGCAATTCAACTCTTTTGTAATCTTGCTAACCGACATGAGGTTTAAGGGAAGATGAGGAACATGAAGAGCATTGTGAACTAAGAACTTGTTCAAAAGTGAGAGACTCTATTTTCCAGCTACAGAAATAGAGGAACCATCGGCAAGGGACACACGTTCCTTTCCTAACACAAGCTTATACCCATTAAAGACCTTAGGATCACCAGTCATGTGGTGGGTAGCACCACTGTCAATAATCCACTCTCGCATATGAGAATCCGCCATCACAGAGATTCACTGAAGTAGCAATAAAAGCAGCAGACAGGCGCAATAATAACGAAAGATCCTCCAAAAAGAGGTCAAACAAGGCACCAAGGCGGCGGCGGCGGCGACGGAACAAGGGCAGCGGCGGGATATGGTCGACAGTAAATGTTGGGCGACGCTGGATATCGGAACAGCGTTGGACGAAAGAAGGACCAGCTCCGGATGATGAAGGGCGTCGAGCGATGGAAAGGTCAGGGTCGGAACTTCACGGCCGGCAAAAAATTTCACAAACTAGTCACGAGCTCTGATACCATGTAAAAACGGTAAAAGCAAATAGAAGAACACACAAATGTAACGTGGAAAACCCCTCAACTAGAGGGAAAAAAAACCACGGATGAGGAGGACTGGTGCTCACTAGCCGCCAGACACTCTCTCTCTTTAATTATCATTCACACACACTGAAAATTAGGGTTTACACAGGTTAAGTAGGGTCATAACCACACACTAGGATCGGGTCCAGATCTAGACCCAGATAAGAGACCCAAACACCACGTATATCAACAGTAAACTCACCCCTCTGTTTGACTGGAAAAATCGAATGGATAAAATTAATTTCTAACCAAGTAAATGAGGAACTTTGAATCTACTTTTCATAAAATATATTCAGGAATCATGAGAATAACTATCAACAAAAATGAGATAATATAAAGTTCCAGAACCATAGAAAAGAGGGCTGGTCTCATACATCAGAACACACACTATTTAAAAGGTTGTGAAGTTCTTTTATTAGCTGAATGAAAAGAACTTACATAGAATTTTGCATACATGACAACTATAATTTCTTTTTCTCAAATCGTCATGAAAACTAGCTTGAGGAATGAGTTCATTGGAGAGAAGATTCTTAAAGAAATAAGTTCCAAAATGACCCAGATAACCGTGCCAAATAGTAGAAGAAACACATGCAGAGACACTAAGAACATACTCGGACAAGATTGGAGATACATGACTGAGCTTCAAAGCATGGGAACAGTGAGGATCCTTAGGAAACACGTAAAGGTTGCCTTCTCACCTACATTCAACTATTGTCCTCTTCATGTGCAGGTCCTTGACCTGCACAGAAAAAGGAACAAATTGAATTAAAGCACAAATATTGTCAATAACTTTGGAAATAGAAACAATACTTTATGTGATATTGGGTAAATGGAGGACATTGTAGAGTTTGAAATCATAACTAGTTATAAGAATGATGGACTTTCCTGTATGAGTGATAGGGTGAAGAGTACCAGCTCCAGTAATGAGAAAGCCATGAAGAAAGCATTTTTAACATCCAACTGACATAAATTCCAACCATATGAGACGGGAAGAGAGATGATAACCCGGATTGTTCCCATCTTGATAATTGGACGGAAAGTCTCATCATAATCTTCCCCGTACTACTGAGTGAAGCCTCTAACCACGAGTCGAGCCTTATATCTATCAATGCTTCCATCAGGTTTATACTTGAGTTTTGTAAACCCATTTTGAGCCCACTACATTCTTATCATCTGGACGAGGAACAACCTCCCATGTTTGACATTCATTTAAGGCAACCATTTCTTCATTCATGGCATCGATCCTGTTAAAGATACAAAAAGGGGTTTTCTGAAATATTAATAAGTCGGGGAGGATCTCTTTAAATGTTTTGTTATATTTAGTGGACCTCTCTTGTAATTTTCCCTAACCCTAATCTTTTAATAAAGATTAGGGTCACGTAATGGAAAATATTCTTTTCGCCTCTCTCTCTCTCGTAACATGGTATCAGAGCGCTGGTTGGAGTCGACGGCAGACTGCCCCTTCCGGTGACCTTCTCCGGCGACGACCTTTCCGGCGACGATCTTTCCGGCGACGATCTTTCCGGCGAACAGCAGTGAGTTCCTTCTTTTTTATATAGCTCTCTCTCTTGTCATCGCCACTCCTTATTCCCTCTTATCAC
>JAANDH010000227.1:337413-404368 GCA_011799765.1 Nymphaea thermarum | reverse complement strand
CTGCCAAACAACCCCAAACTACAGATTTTATGTCCCATAAAACATTTGGTCTACATAGATAAATCGGGACAGCAAGGAACTAGAAAGATTTCCCCGCCTTTTCAAGGAGACAGTTTATCTCCAAAAATCTAACCAATGAAGCTTATATCAATTTCCCAATGTGCAAACACGGGCTAAGATACGTTCCCAAAAGGATCAAACCAATGAAAGATTGCATGATAGTGGTGACTATGATTCTAATCGTTAGATCTCTTTAATACCAAATCTTGGTCTCCGCAAAACCATTCAATCTCTCTCCTTCACAGGCTAATGGTTAAAGCTACGATCTCGATTAGGCATGTCCTCGGATTGATTTAAATCAAATATACCATTAACCTTATCGGCTTTTTTACATATTCACTTATTCGGATTTCAATACGAACAAAAAAAAAAAAAGTCATATCTAAATTCAAATCTGAAACATAATTTCACAATCTGAATTTGATTTTGTTATTCACATCCAAATCAAAATTTTGAACCAAGTTTCGATCAATCTTCATAATGGATATTTATTTAAAACTAAATCTGATTCAATTCTGAATTTGATGAGATATTTATGTATATCTGAATCCAAATCTAATAGAGTGTCATTTCTTCAAATGAATCCGATCCAATTTGTTAATGAGATATTAAGCCATTAAGGGAGAGTTTGAATGCCACCCTCTAAAACGTCGGGCATGGTAAAGGGTCTTAATCTAAAAGATTTCACAACGTTGACACACGTATCCAAACGGACCAGCTCTTTCAACATGACTTGATCCATATCTCTGATCCGCAGGTTGTCTTTGGACTCGCTCCACGTGGGTTACATAATCCCCCGATTTGGGATATGGGTACGCTATTGCTGACCCGAAAATTAGGCGTGGATCAAAGCGCGATATCAGATTTGAGGTCTGATTTGTTGTGGATATCTACTCTGACGTAAAACCCGGTCCATTTCTCGAGTTACTTCTAGCTAAATAAAGCGTGTCTAGTTAGGTTCAGGGATCCATTTTCAAGCTCCACCAGTGCTCGGATACACAGAGGGGCAGAGGGAGGGGGGCTGCCTAGGCCATGGCCCACCTCGATTAATTTTTTTAATTACTCCATGTATTTTTTTAGATTTGAATTCAGTTGGCCATACTTGGATTCAGAGGTTAGACTGTCGGCCCACACCTGAAGAAAATCCTAGTTCCGCCCCCTGTCAATGAAGTTTCTAAAACTTGCAAATCTGTGACGAAACTTTCTCGCAAATGATGTCTTCAATTCGTGTGGTTGTATGTTTCTGCAAAAATATGTTTGAGCAGGCTGGATTCAGGCTTAAGGGAGTCACAGTTATGTATTAAATTGTGTTCCTTTCTGGCTTTTTCCCTTGTGTATGGATTGATCTAATAAGTGTCAGCTTTCAATGGATAACAAAATCATAAAGAATGAATGCATTTTATTTCCATACAAAGAAAAATGTTTCAAATTGTACATTGCATGTCTATAAAGGTTGGAAAATTTCAAGATCTTCAAATATGGTGTTGCGTGAGCTGAACTATAGTTGTTGTTTGATATTTTTTTCGTATGGAAATAAAAGACATTTACATATATATGGTGCTTACATAAGCTATAATTATTTGAAACATTTTTCTTTGTATGTAAATAAAATGCATTCAATCTTTATGATTTTGCTATGCATTGCAAGCTGACACTTATTAGCTTATGGTGGCTACTTAAACCATTTTTGTCAGAAGTCATTCTGCCTTGTGAGTGTTTCATTCGTATCACCGAATCATCTCCACGAATTCATATGAAACACGAAGGGAGATCTCCCCTCTGTATATACATATATATGAGGGAGAGATTGGTCGATCGATCGATCTTAAGACAGGAACAAGAAAAGGGAATTTGTTTATGAAGACAAGCAAGGAGATAGGAATGACGAGAAGAAAAGGCGCTCTCTGTCATCGTCGCTCGAAGCTTCCTCCTTTTCCACTCTCCCTGTAGAGGAAGAAAGTAGAGCGAGAGAGAGAGAGAGAGTAAACGGATCCCGCTTTCTCTCCCTCTCCCAAGACCCTTTACTTTCTCTATCTTTCTCTCTCTCTGGGAAGATCTCTGTTCGGGCGACTGAAATTTCAAGGTTTACAGGAGCTCAAGGGCTTCAACTTTGGAGAGTTGTGATAAATTTAGTCGATTCTCTTCGACTTTATCACCAATGCTCTCAACCCCCTGAAGATGAACAACAATATATAGGAAGTAGATGGATTTTCCAAAAGAGAGAGAACTGTACCAATTACCTCAAGTAATCTCTAGGTAAATCAGGAAGGAAAGGATTTTCCAATCTTTCTTATCATTTTTCTTCATATATAATTTTATTTTTCTAGCAATTACTTAATCATTATGGTCAGCATTCCATGAAAAGTACTGCCCACTTGCTTCACATTGATGAGTGCAAAATATTCCAATCCTCCTTATCATTTTTTTCTATATATAATTTTATTATTTTTCTTTATTTAATTTCTGTTATAAATGCTCCATGAAGACTACCGTTCACATATTTTTACCAATGTTAACAAAGTCTTGAATCAGAATGCTAAATGACTTAATAAATCGGTGAATCAAATCGGATTCTGAATTGTTTGTAAATCAGATTTGATTAAAATGTACTTTAAATTTAAAACTTAAACAATTACAAAATCAGTCACAAAAAAGAAGAAAAAAATTTAAAAATTAACATAACACAATAAACTCTTTTTTAATGGGGATTCTGGACCTGCTGGCAGCATTTTTTTAACTAGCAATAAGAATCAGTTATTATTTAAGGTCCAACGAAATGAATTAAAACTTACTATATGGCTCATTTTAATAACGAAAATAAAGTTTAGGGAAATTTGTAAAACTTTGGTCCTCCTTTGGTCCATGCACAAGGTAGGGTGGGTTGTATCAGATAACCCCAAAACGAAACGGGTTGTAGCAGATGACCTTTCAAAGAAGGTTGCGGAATCGGAAGATTCGAAGGCCGATTCTTATTGAATCGGCCTTGAAGCGAATGGGTAAAAAACCGAATTGATTCGAATTGGCCGATTCAGGCGGTTTCTCACCGATTTTAAAAACAGTGGTTACTACATTGGTGATGGGATTTTGATTCAATCGTCTTCATCGTTTTTCTCCATATATAATTTTATGTTTTCTTTCGTCATTAATTTCTAAGATGAAGACTCCATTAAGCGTATTGCCCATTTGTTTTCACATGATTGGGTATATGAAGTGAGGTAGGCTCTTGTCCATATAACTAATAAAAAAATCAGAATTTGAATAAAATTTCAACAAAATGAAAAACATACAAAATTTTATTGAACGTTAAAATATAAAAACATTTAGAAAATTAAAAAATAAATGGTGACATTTAGAAAACATAGTGGATCCTCCTCCTTAGTCCTTACCTTACCTTACTAAGAAAGGCAGCTTGTTGCTTATCCTCCAATCAATTCACACCCTCATCCCAATCCCCGAGCCCACTTTCCAAAACCTGCATCGGCCGAGGGAATGTACAACAAAATTTAAAAGCAAACAAAGGAACATTCAGGATAAAACCACATCCAACCGTGAAAATCAAAGAGGGAGTGGAAGCTTCTGCTTCAAAACCCCCTGGTCAACAAAATTCTGCAAGAAACTAAATCATTTCTCGGATCTACAGAGCTATACCTTTCCGCAGCTCAATCAGAAAAGTGATTGCAGTGTAGATGAACCAAGGAAGAACATTCATCAGCGAATTGCCCAAAGGAGAGAAGACGGAGAAAATTTCTCTGACGAATTATGAGAAGCAACCTTAGGGATTCAGGACCTCGAACGCGCTTCTCATAAAGAAAGGAAGCGCGTTCGAGGTCCTGAATCCCTAAGGTTGCTTCTCATAATTCGTCAGAGAAATTTTNATAACACAATAAACTCTTTTTTAATGGGGATTCTGCGCACCTGCTGGCAACATTTTTTTTAACTAGCAATAAGAATCAGTTGTGTTAAGGTCCAACGAAATGAATTAAAACTTACTATCTGGCTCATTTTAATAACAAAAATAAAGTTTAGGGAAATTTGTAAAACTTTGGTCCTCCTTTTGTCCATGCACAAGGTAGGGTGGGTTGTATGAGATAACCCTAAAACGAAACAGGTTGTAGCAGATGACCTTTAAAAGAAGGTTGCGGAATCGGAAGATTTCGCTCTATTTTCAGACGATTCTTACGAAAATCGCCAATTTTTTGTGGGCGTTGAATAGGCCTAAATATTTATAAAAGCTATTTTGATATAAGACACATTTTGAGTCTTTTTTTTTTTAAATGTTGATTTTTCTAGTATCAAAATGTTGATGCCATGGGAGTATTCATCTTTGGTTATTATAAAAACACTATTAATACTCAAAAAGTGATAGACTTAATCTATATTTTGCATCGACTTATCTTAAGATCATATTCGTCAGTTTAGATAAAAAAATAAACTATTGTCCTGTACGTCATTTATTTTTTAATGTTTTTTTGCTAACTTTTAATAAACTTTTAACTGTTTTTCTTTTTTATTTAATTACTTCCAACCGATCCATTTTCATGGAGTCTTGACCATATTAATTACACGTTTGTGACTATCACGAGCAATGGATAAGCTGTGATCAGGAAATAACTTTCTAGAAAGCAAAAATTTCATCATCTAAATAATGACATTTAAGGCTTATTTAAGTGATAGTTGTTAAATGCTTGTTAAAAAGCTAGATTTCTGACATTAAACCTGGTTTTCCAAACAGTACAACCTAAAAGCATAGAAGAATTGAAAAGCAAGTTGCAAAATCTAGTGAAATCAAAGAACTATGTGATATCACTTTGGTACTGCTTTTTAGTGTGACACCATGATATGCAGGGCAGCTAGTGAGGTAATGCCCAGGCATGTTAATTGCTGTTTAAAAAATTATACGAATTTTAGTTTTTTGACATCTTTCTGTCAGTTTTTAATAATAAATTCGGAAAATTGTTTAATTTAGATTATACATTTAAAATAATTAGCCATATTGGATTGAAAATAATAGAAAACAATGTCATTAATGTATTCTATTTTCGCTAGCATCAGAGAATCCACCAATATTGCTCGCTTTCAAAAAAACCTGGTTTCCAAAATCGCAACTTTTTTTTTATCATTCAAGGGATGTCAATAGATTATATTCGTATTAGATATATTTTTTAACTGTATTTGTTTTTCCAGATATTTGTATGTCCAAACTCGAATTGAATACAAATGAAGAAAAGTCATATCTGAGTCCAATGTTGGACTGCTTGATTTTCTAGAAAGATGTCCATTTTCAGGAGCAAAAAAAAAATAAAATGAATCTTTGTAACTTGTTTGAACCAGAGCAGATATATGTGCTTTTTGAATTACATTTCTAACCTGCTCTGGACCCATTTACACAATATCTGTATTTCTATTGGAATTATTTTTTTGTTCGATAAGAGCACACCTTCAAGGGAGGTCAAGAGTTCAATACTCCAAGGTGGCAGAATCGAGTCTTTCAAAGCTCACCAATTCTTTCCTCTCACTTGACTTGGAGGAAGAGAGGACAAGAGAAAGAATGAAACAACGCTTCACAAGAAGAGGTCCTCCTACTCACATATGTGAGAAGAAAACCAATCTCTTGTCCGAAAAAATTACATTCTCATTTAGTTCTCATCTATTATTTGTGATTCATTTTTGTTTGATCTGTAGGCAGTTAACATGCCCATCTTTCGCTATTGTTTTTGCTTGAATTAGAAAGAGAAATACATTCTTCTGTTACCATATAAGCTTTATCAGATATCTATATATGGTGGCATTTTCATGAGCAGAGATGTTCTTATCAGTATTCCCTGTTTTCAATTTTAGTTATTTATTTATTATTTATTTATGTAAAAGAAAGCATCGGAAGGAAGATTTTTCATGTACAGAAAAAGAGAAAAAACAAAAGGAGGCGCACTCTCGAGTTTTCTGGGGTATCAAAATGCCACGGAAGTACTTCATTTTTTGCTTTATTGTATGGTTCATTTTATAAAAGAAAAGTTGATGGGCAATTTGTAAAACTTCGGTGGTGCTTTTGTCCATACATACACAAGGTGGTCACTTGCCCACACATGATTGTAAATTTTTTTTATTTTTTATATGTAATGTTTAAAGAAAGCTTTCTTCATTTATATACTGGTGCCCTTTAAAAAATTTAAAGTTTATAGCTAGTGCCTGTTGTTGGTTTCCATCTTTGGGTTCACTAATAAATTATAAACCTTGCTTTGGGTCCTTGCATGGGGCAGAGGGACTTGGGCTTGGATGAGTCCCATTCAGACCGCATAAGAAAATAACAAGTTGTTGTTTCACCGCTACTAGAATAGCATGTTACTCTTAAAAGTTAAAACGAAAGTGCGAGGGCAGCTCGGGAGCGGAGACGGAGGAGAAGGAGAGAAAGAGAAAGGGCGACGGCAGCTCGTGGTTGGGGGTGAGGGCAGCTCGGGGGCAGTTAGCGTGTTTTGTTACATGTTGTTATGAGGGTTAACTCGGAACAGTATAGAACACAAGATAATTTATACCTCTGTCCAACTGTATGTGGTGTTCATCCTGTACTGCAGACAGTGTTTGATAAAAAAAAATCGACTAAACAGGACATGCGTATTCGTTCCGCGTGTCCTGTGACCATCAAACGCCGTCTTAGGGTTCCATGTTAAGTGGATTCAAAGGGGAATGGCAGGTTAGGTGATAAATTAGTTGGCTCATGGAGTATCAAAAGCCAGGGTAAAGGGTCTCGTGTTTGAAAGGGACTGGTTTGGGGATGGCAATGGGTTCAAGATAGAGTTGTCTGCAATCTTGGTAAGGAGATTTCCTTGAATGAGAACCCAAACTCTACCTCGATTTGTAGCGCTAAAGTCAGAATTGGTTAATCCAACATTGCGTTCTCTAACTCGTTTGTGAACATTGAGTAAGTAACAGAGACGCTATTGTTTTAAAGGATATTAGCCATTCTGATTTCCATGTCTTATAAAGTAATGGAGTTTGTATGTTTTAGTTTAAAATGGTTGATCAAATGATGCATTTGTTTGACGTTATCCGGTGACGAACAAACCGGAGGAAGAAAAAGAAGATTTGATCTGATTTTTCTTTTGGTTTTTATTTGAACACGTAGAAAAAACATTTTCGTAATTGAAGTAAAAAGATTGCTTAGGGGGTTAGGCCTCCTACCTTTATTCCAACAAAATGATTATATATATGGGAAGGTCCGAAAGGACCTTAGCGATAAGTACAAAGGATTGACCCAACCGTTCACCCAACAAAAAGAAGACAACTAAACCTACAAGCTATGCATATACATTTTCAAGTCAGCAAAATAATCATGTGTAGCATTGGCGTGATCCATGATCAGCCGTCCTATGTCAACTATAGCAGCACCCTGCTCCACAAAAATTCTCTTCTGTAAAATTGGCATTGGAATGGGTTTTGGCCCTGAAGAAAAAAGCACACCATTTTGGGGTTCACTTCTAGCAAATGCTTGTTACTTGTCGTGCAGGTTTTGGAAAGTGGTTCGTTATGGATATGATAATGGGGATGTGGAGTCGACAATGGGGTTGATTGGGGGATAAGGAACAAGCGCTTCTGCCTTTCTTAGCAAGGTAAGGTAAGGACTAAGGAAGAGGAGCCACTATGAATATGCTCTCTTCCCCTTTAAGAGCATTTCAAATTCAGTTCCTCTTTCCTTGTATTTCTTTTCTTCTTTCTTCACAGTCACATTCTTCGATGCCAGCTGTTGACTAGTTGCCCCTTCTCTACTCTAGGTTATCTTGTCTCTCTTTGTTTGCTTTTTGCATTTTATTTTGTATTCCTTTCATTTTTAGCTCCTTTCTCATAATCTTTGTTATTGAATTTTTCATTTTATCGGTTATATATGCACATATAAATAAAAGTACAGCCAAAGACAAAATGGGGAGTCCAATGCTCTTTGTTGAGATGGGAGACCAATTGAAATTCACTCATCATTAAACTGTACAGTGCAACTGATAGTGATAAGTGTACACTTTAATGATGAGAGAATTTCAATTGGTCTCCGATCTCAACAAAGAGCATTGGACTCCCCACTTTGTACTTTTATTTATATATGCATATGTAATCGATAAAATGGAAAATTCAATAACAAAGATTATGACAAAGGAGCTAAAAATAAAATGCAAAAGAGTAAACAAACAAAGAGAGACAAAATAAACTAGAGTAGAGATGGGGGCAACTGGTCAACAGCTGGCATCCAAGAATGTGACTGTGAAGAAAGAAGAAAAGAATGCAAGGAAAGAAGAACTGAATTTGAAATGCCCCTAAAGGGGAAGGGAGAGGGAGCATATTCATAGTGGATCCTCCTCCTTAGTCCTTACCTTACCTTACTAAGAAAGGCAGAACAGCTTGTTGCTTATCCTCCAATCAATTCACACCCTCATCCCAATCCCCGAGCCCACTTTCCAAAACCTGCATCGGCCGAGGGCCAACAAGTAACAAGCATTTACTAAAAGCGAACCCCAATATCGTGTGCTGTTTTTCCCTGAGAGAGACAGAGAGAGGAGAGGAGAGGAGAGGGAATGACAAGAACGGGTGTGCTTGGCCTTATAATGTCACATCTAATTTCAAGATCAACACTACTCCTCAATACCATCACGATAACACCCTCAAAGAAACAAAACGAGACCATAGCTATAAAACGCCACCCAACCCTACCAGTTGCGCTACCTATGACTTCGTGAGAGGAAGAGAAAGAGAGAGTCTTTTCATTTGCACTTTACGGAAGTAGTGCCTACGAGAATCAAACCAACCACAGTTGTGTTTCCTACAAACAAGAAAAACGTTTCCTGCGTATTTAGCTTCTCCTCAAGTCCTGCACCTCATGCAATTGCAAACCAAATATGGCAGTTTCTCCTCAAGAATTAGTAGATTAATAACAAAAACGTTCCTTAAAGGTCATACAAAGACAAGACCACCTATAAAAGTTGGGTCCAAATGTTGCTGAATTCAGGCTTTGCCGTCATCATGTAAGGTCACTAAAAAGAGAGACAATTCTGCACCACCCCATGGCCTTGGTCTGTCTTGGAATCAGTTTGGTCTCCCTTGAGTAGCAGCTCTGATTTCAACACTTTGCTTTTAGCAACTCTTGAAACACAAACTTTTCCTAGGAAAATCAATTTGCTCAATTGAGCGGCAGTTGCCCACACCAGTCCTACAATGTGGTCCTGTGTTTGTATGACCTCTAAGGAACATTTTGTCATTATCTACTAATTCTTTACGAGAAACTGCCATATTTGGTTTGCAATTGCATGAGGTACATGCGTTAATTTTCCAAGAGAAGGTAAGTATGCAGGAAATGTTTTTCTTCTTTTCTGAAAACCCTTTTTATATCTCATCTGCACCGACCAACGTAGCATAGCTCGTCGAGGTTCTTGGCATGTAAATCATCACTCATCGATTTGATTCTCATAAGTACTACTCTTCTGGACTGCAAACAATGACCCAAAATGATCAGATTTTGGAAAACTTGGTTTTTGTTGATTGGTTCAGATTTTTTCAGTGACCTGTTCTTTTCATTTTCTTCCTTTCTCAATTGCATCGATCCGTGAACAAATACTGGAAGGGTTGAAAGTAGAAAACCTTTCAAAATTGATGTTGCTTCTGAACTAACTTTATGAGCATGGTTAAGAATCTAACTGGATGACAGAATTTAGCAGATTATTCTTCTTCTTGCGACTCTAAATCGTTTATGATGGTGTAATTTCCAGAAACCATTTGCAGGAACGCTTGAAAAGTTCCACATTTCTTGTCCCTGTCATAAGAGGCTAATAACCACTTCTCTCTGTCTCTCTCTAGGGGATTCCTCCTTTCTTGTTTCATCTCCCGTTCTGGTCAATTCTCAGAGATGACTTGGTGATTGACTGAAATTTCGAGTTTACAGGAGCTCAAGGGTTTCAATTTTGGAGATTTCTGGTAATTTTAGGGGCTTTGGGTTGCTTGCTTTGTGGTAAAGGTTTCTCTATTTTAGGGGCTTTTGTTTGATATCTTGGGTTCTTGCATTTGGGGCATAAAAATAAAAAATAGAAGACATGAAAGAATAAATACTTTATGAAAAAATAATAAAAAATAATGATAAACTAAAAACGAAAGAGCAAATCAAAAACATATTTGAGAAACAACTTTCAACCCACTAAAAAAGCTCATTACAATGTTTTTCACTTAAAATTGTTTAAAAGAGCTATGTTACTGAATAGAGTGAAGCCCAAACCTTCTCTGATCTTCTTAGAGTTCAGAATGACATCACCACTATACTTCAACTTGCATATCGGTACCTCATGATTTTTGTAGTACAAAAAATTGATGCTACAAAAGTTTGAAACCAAAACTTACTACTTGCTAGCCCCCTCCCTTGAGAACAATATATAAGAATTACATGGATTTCTTAAGTGAGAACTTAACAAATTACCTGAAATAATCTTTAGGCTGATAAGGAATGGCATGATTCTCCAATCTTCCTTATCTTTTTCCTTCCTATATAATTTTATTTTTTTCAATTATTTAATTATTATGGTCAACATTCCATTATAAGTGCCGCCCCACTTGCCTTTACATTGATGAGGGCAAAATTTTACAATCTTCCTTACCATTTTTCTCTATATATGATTGTATTCTTTTTCTTTGTTTAATTTTGTATTATTTTTCTTTGTTTAATTTTTATTATAAACACTTGATGAAGACAACAGTTCACTTGTTTTTTACTTATGTTACCAAATCTTGAATCTGAAAGCTAAATGATTTTATGAATCAGTGAATCGGTTCAGAATCGTTTGTGAAATTTAATACATGTAAAAAACATATAAGGAGGTGGTGGTTGGGAGGCAAGGCAAGGAGGGCCTCGATGCATCGGCGCTCGAAGGTCTGGCCGGACCCGGAGGGAACGATGGCGGGGTCTGCCATGGGAGCGTTGGAGATGGGGCAGAGGAACTCGAGCGGTGGCGCTTTCTGGCGTTGCTGACGGAAGTGGAAGGATATCCTCCACCAGTTTTTGCCGCTGCCCATTTCCTTCCTCCTCTCCCTCGCTGTGGACAAGAGCTCCAGTGATCGACAGAACCAGAACGGGCCTGTGGTCTCTCTCTCGATCTTAGGTGGGAGGAAACATCAGGAGAAATCTTCGACCAGAGAAGAAGCGGCTACAGAGAGATAGCGAGAGAGAAACAGAGAGGAGGGGGCCACTTTCCAAACGCCAATCACTAAAATCGATCTTGAGATGCTTCGTTCGCCTGCACATGAATGTGTTTCACTTCCATCAACTGTTTCTGAGGATATTTCCGGATCGCCATTCCTTCCTCTCACCGCAGAAATCAAAACAATTTTGGGAGTTGGCAGAAAACCTGAGCTCTATCGAGTTGATGGAATTGAAAGGGGAAGGAAGGAAGGAATGGCAATCCCGAAATATCCTCAGAAACAGTTGATGGAATTGAAACACATTCATGTGCAGGTGCAGGCGAACGAAGCATCTCTGAAAGATCGATTTTAGTGAATGGCGTTTGGAAAGTGGCCCCCTCCTCTCTGTTTCTCTCTCGCTATCTCTCTGTAGCCGCTTCTTCTCTGGTCGAAGATTTCTCCTGATGTTTCCTCCCACCTAAGATCGAGAGAGAGACCACAGGCCCGTTCTGGTTCTATCGATCGCTGGAGCTCTTGTCCACAGCGAGGGAGAGGAGGAAGGAAATGGGCAGCGGCAAAAACCGGTGGAGGATATCCTTCCACTTCCGTCAGCAACGCCAGAAAGCGCCACCGCTCGAGTTCCTCTGCCCCATCTCCAACGCTCCCATGGCAGACCCCGTCATCGTTCCCTCCGGCCAGACCTTCGAGCGCCGATGCATCGAGGCCCTCCTTCCTTGCCTTGCCTCCCAACCACCACCATCAAATGGACCGATTCAAAAAAAAAAGAAATTTAAGAAAAAGAAAAAACATATAAAAGCTTATTAAAAGCTAAAAATTTCAAAAAAATGAAAAAATAAATGATGTGTGGCACATGGGGTAAGCATGACAAAATTAAATTGATCAATATTTTATTTTTTGTTAATTCACCGGAAGAGTATACCTCACTTTTTATTCCCAATCATGTGAAAACAAGTAGGCAGTACCTTTCATATAGTCTTCATCATGGAAATTAATTAAAATAAAAAAGTGGAATTATATATAAGAGGAAACGACCAAAAGGATTGAAAAATCCTTTCTCCATCAATGTAAGTCAAAACCAGTGACCAATACTCTTTCTCCATCAATGTACGTCAAAACCAGTGACCAATACTCCTTATGGAGTATTTATAATAGAAATTAAATTAAGAAAAAAATAAAATTATGTACAAAGAAAAACTATAAGGAACCTCTCGTAGATCTGAGAGCAAGTGGGTGGTAAAGTGTTCGTGTAGTCTTGACCATAATAATTAAGTATAAAATATATATATTTAAATGGGTGTGAATAACTTATGCCTCTAACCCTAAAAAAAAAAAAACTTTGGTTTTTCTTTTTCTTTAAACATTTCTGGGTCTTTAGTTCGATTTTTGTGGGCGCTGTATTCATGTATCTTAAGGTTGTAGAACGCGGCATTAAGTTAAAGGGTACACTGTTGCTATCGCTGACACCGACGTAACTCAGGACCCTGGAGGCATGGGGAATAGGGGGCCTTCGGGATTTTTTCGGGCGATGGGATTAATACCTCTCACGCACCCGAAACATGCCCATCTTTCGCCGTTGTTTTTTTGCTTGCATTAACATCTAGGAATGTCCATGTGGACCGAAATTTGAATCTAAATATTCTGTATTGAATTCATATTCCTTGCTGTCAAAGTAGAAATAAAAATATAATCATCATGTTTTCACTTGTGATATCCTAGTCTCAATCTCCTAGTTCGTCTGGTTTTCTTTGGAGATGGCACGTTGAAAGGGATGGGTGTTTGCATGGCTGGTGATGCATTAGCAAAGGGGGAGTGGGGTAAGTAGGTTCGGGGTTCCAACAGACAGCTAGGGAGAGGAAGGAAGGGGACCTGTAGAAGGGGCCAGCACTCGAGCCTGAGTTAGTAGTCTACATGAGTGGACATGCGTTTTAATGTGAGCACCAAGAGGAGGCTAAAGGAGATGTTTCTTTTTTCTTTTTGTTTTTCTTTTTTTCTTCACTCTCTTTTTTCTTTGTAAAAGTTTTTGTTTTATTTGACTGAGCCAGGCTGGGTAGCATTTTAGTGGGGATATCTTCTTAGTGGATAATTTTATGTATGCATGTATTTATTTATTTATCTAAAAGAAAGCATAAGAAGAAATGCTTTGTTTATATATATAAATATATAAATACATAAAATTTAAGACGGAATTCAAAAAAAAAAAAAATCTTTCCACAAAAGTGCTACCCAGCCTGGCTCAGTCAAATAAACAAAAAATTTCACAAACACAGAAAAGAGAGTGAAAAAAAAGCCTCCACCACCTCCCTTCTCTTGGTTCTCATGTAAAAACGCGTGTCCACTCATGTAGACTATTGGGGTGGGCTCGAACCCCTTCTACTGGTTCCTTTCTTCCCTCACGCTGGCTATCGGTTGGCCCCCAACACCTATTTAACCCACTCGCCCCGTTGCTAATGCATCACTAACCATGCAAACACTCGTCCCTTTCACCGTGCCATCTCAAAAGAAAACCAGGCGAGCGGGGTCTGAAAGGAAGATGTCCAAGGACATAAATTAATAGAACTTGGAAATGAACACAACTACTGAATACAAGCACATGTATATACATTAAATATAAGTTGAAGTCCTCCAGTGATTTAGAGCTTCATCCAATCACGGCCACTCAATGCATTACGGCCCAACGAAACAAACTGCCTACAGCATGAGAATGCATTGGTAGTGTGCTATGAAGGGCCGAAGGATTTCTTTATCAGCAGGGCTCTACAACTGATCAGGTGAAGGTTACATGTTGATATTACTGTATGTGAATGGTTTCAATGGAAAACTGTCTAGGAATGGTTAAGATCACTTTAATTTCAAAATTCACAAAAAAATACAAGATAGTTGATCAAATATTAGTGTTATAATATAATTATAGCAGTAGTGGAGGCAATCAGAAGTAAATAATATTTATGGAACATCACAACACAGTTAAGAAGAAGAAGTCAAAAGAAAATTCAGGTTCGCCATGAAAATAAAGAAACCAATCCAGGAAATGTACAACGAAATTTAAAAGCAAACAGAGGAACATTCAGGATAAAACCACATCCGACCGTGAAAAGCAAAGAGGGAGCGGAAGCTTCTGCTTCAAAACCCCCTGGTCAACAAAATTCTGCAAGAAACTAAATCATTTCTCGGATCTACAGAGCTATACCTTTCCGCAGCTCAATCAGAAAAGTGATTGCAGTGTAGATGAACCAAGGAAGAACATCCATCAGCGAATTGCCCAAAGGAGAGAAGACGGAGAAAATTTCTCTGACGAATTATGAGAAGCAACCTTAGGGATTCGGGACCTCGAACGCGCTTCCAACATTGCTTCCTTAGTGATTGCTGTGGCACTCTTGAGAAACCAGAGCCTCGGTGGCCACCAACATTGCTTCCTTAGCGTTCGAGGTCCTGATCCCTAAGGTTGCTTCTCATAATTCGTCAGAGAAATTTTCTCCGTCTTCTCTCCTTTGGGCAATTCGCTGATGGATGTTCTTCCTTGGTTCATCTACACTGCAATCACTTTTCTGATTGAGCTGCGGAAAGGTATAGCTCTGTAGATCCGAGAAATCGGCTCTGATGATTTAGTTTCTTGCAGAATTTTGTTGACCAGGGGGTTTTGAAGCAGAAGCTTCCGCTCCCTCTTTGCTTTTCACGGTTGGATTTTCACGGTTGGATGTGGTTTTATCCTGAATGTTCCTCTGTTTGCTTTTAAATTTCGTTGTACATTTCCTGGATTGGTTTCTTTATTTTCATGGCGAACCTGAATTTTCTTGACTTCTTCTTCTTAACTGTGTTGTGATGTTCCATAAATATTATTTACTTCTGATTGCATCGGATGATGGTAAGCATTGTGAGGGTCGAATGAAGAGAATTCTAGGAGGTTTAATGTCACTTTTCATCTTCAAGCTTTCATTTTTCCTTTCATCCTTTGTGGGAGTGTTTTTGGTTGAGCTTTTCTTGTGGGTTTCACTTTCTTTATTCAAATCTTTTTTTCTGAACCTTCTCATCTGGTTGTGTATGCGAGAGAAAGGCTAGTGTGAGAGTAGGTTCTTCTTGTTAAATATGATTGAAGCTCTGAGATAATGTTTTTGGAATTTGCTAATATTTGAACGTTTTGCTTTCTGTTAGCTTAATTTGTTTGGGAAAAAATGAAGGTGAAGGACTTGAGTATCAATCCAGGTTGCTAATCAGATCTCAAAGGACCTCTAGATGCAATAATATGAAGGGATATCAGATCCATTGTTACCTTTTCTCACTGACCGACCCTTGCTAAGTTCAAGTTCTAATGAAAAAGAATCATCTCCTGAATCTAATCGGGGAGGGAACAATTTGGTTCAAATCCACCTATTCAGGTCGATTCTTAGTGATTTTACAATCTCAACCCCTTGAAGAGCAAAAACCAGATCAACAATAATATATAGATTCCCCAAGGCTGAGAGGTGCACCAGTTACCTGAAACAATTGTATGTAAATGAGGAAGAAGAGGATTCCCCAATCTTCATTTTCATTTTTATCCATATATAATTTTACTTTTTTTCAATTACTTAAATTATTATGGTCAATATTCCATGAAAAGTACCGCCCACTTGCTTTCACACTGGTTTGGGCAAAATTTTCCAATCTTCCTTATCGTTTTTCTCCATATATAATTGTATTCTTTTTCTTTATTTAATTTCTATTATAAATGCTCAATGAATACAATTGTTCACTTTTTTTTACCAATGTTACCAAAGTCAGTTTTTGGATGGGATTGGAAAGTTACACGATTCAGAATAGGTGAATCGAATGTGAATCAGAATCATTTCTGAATCAGATTTGATTAAATATGTATTAGACTCTTGTCAATGTAACCAATAGAAAATCAAAAATCGAATCAAATGAACCGATTCCCAATAATTAAACTTATGAAAATGAAAAGAATATAAAAGTTTTTAAAAAATTAAAAAAATATAGAAGATAAATTAATTATGTATGGTAGATGGAGGTAGCACCGACATTCAACTGCATTTTTGCAGGACACTGGTTTTTACGGTGGAACTGTGGGAATGGGTCGTGTGTCAGACTCAGCGTGAAGCTGCAGAAATGCGCCTGACTAAAATGAATGCAAGGAGAAATCACTAGCAATATGCCCTCAAGTATGTGATATATCATGATCATATTCCTCATGGGGACAGTGCAGGGAATCTAATTAAACTCGAGCCTAGTTGAGTCTCAGCTCAGTCAACTTGAACTCGGCTCGGCTAATGAAGGCTCAAGCTCGAGAATAGCTCGATGGAAGCCGCTCTAACTCGACTCGATTAAGGCTCGATAAACTCGTTTGAATAGAATTGATATTCATCGATATGTGTTGAGCTCGAACTTGACCCAAATAAGACTTGACAAACTTGTAAACTTGTTTGAATATATCGACTTAATTAAGGTTCGACAAACTCGATTAATGCTCGAGCTCGACTCGACAGTTACGTGTTGAACTCAAACTCGACTCAATTATTTGAACAAGTCGACTCATGAACTCGAGCTCGACTCGTTAAGCAAATGACTCAAACTCGAACTCGTTCATGAGCCGAGCTTTAGCGAACCGAGCTCGTTGTTCACCCCTAGTTGCATGAAAAATAGAAGACAATGAGTGTGCAATGACTGAACGGCCCTATTAAAATATAGAAAAAAACTTCTTAAAAGGGTAATGAAAGAAGGCGAAAAAGTTTAAAATGTCCATTATTTTATAAAAAAAATCAAAAGTACCTCCCCTCCCATTTGGTGCATATTTGTTGCGTGCACTGCACTGAGGTGTGCACACAACTCAATCCCATTGAGAGATTTCCATCTATCTTTCCTAACTTGTGATTGGGTTCCTCACTGTGCCTTTCATTAACAACTCACCTCCACTTTCACTGGTTTATAAACGAGTCGAGTTCTGACAAACGAGTTCAGGTCGAGCTTGAGTTGGCTCGACTACCTGACAGTCTCCAGAAGTAAACTAATGCCTACAAATACAATTTCTTAAGCTGACATGTGACATCAAGTTGAAGCGGTTTAAATAGCAAATTCATCATTCCAGTTGGGACAACAGCTTGGGAGGAATTAAAAAAACAAGTCTTCGAAGATTCCCCAAATTTAATAAATTATAAAGCACCAAACTTAGTTTTGAATGTTTAATTGCTAAGTTATGTGACTATAAATTAAGAAGAATCTTATATAAACTTTTTGGTGTTTCTTATTATTTTCATCATTAACTCCAAAATGCAAGCAATATTTTGAACTTGGTGCTTGATTTTCAAAATCATCTTGAATCGAAGCCTTAGAAAGAATATTATTAATTGCTTTTTAAACAATATTTTGCATTTGCTGACGTGCATGGCTTGAGTTCCTGGCTTGTAATTACAAAAAATATTAATAATATTAAATAATATCTCCGTTGGACCTGCCTACGGTTGCATTGACCACATACTTTATTGATTAAGATGTCTTAGCTTTAACTTTTAGTGAAATTAACAAAAATATGATCGAGTTTGAGCTGTTTTGAATTTAATGCGAATCTTAAGAAATCAATACTTTAAATCAAGCGGCTAAACATAAAAAGTTAAATGTATTTTTGTGAATTGATATTTATATTATATTCAACCGGGGAAAAAGAAAACCCATAAGGAATCCTATGCAAAGATAGAGAGAGAAAGGGAACTCCAAACGCCAAAAAAAAAAGCATTAACAATATGAAGTACAATAAATTACATGTGGACGAAAGCTTGACCACAAACACCAAAAAAAAAACTTGTTTACTAAACATCGAGCCAAGCACGAGCGGAGTAGGTGTAAGCATGGTGCGGGCAATTGCCCACACAGACTCATAAAAAGTGTTTATTTTTATATTGAAATTTCATGGCTGCTTTCTCGTTTATTTACATTCAGGTGTCTCTTAAAATTTCAATATTATACAAATAGTGCCTGTTGACCAGAATTTTCTGCCTCTGGCGCCCATGGAGCCAAAGCCTCCCAACGTTAAACTGATCATTATCTTTTAATAAGATGAAGGTCAAGCCCTGTTTCCAATTTTCTTGTTTTTCTTTTTATATAATGATGTGAAACCTTCTTAACTAGAAATTTTTTTTGGTGGAATAGTTTTCTAGAAATTTGTAGAAAAGTATAACAATATTTCTCAAAATTTTCACCGGTGAGAAACTTTAGCTGAGAGACAATAACACAGTAAAAAAAAAAAAAAAAAAAAAAAACAGAATGGGCCAGTAGATACTTAATAAACAATTTACGCAAATCCGTATAGTTAGGTGGCTATGCGAGCCCACATCTGGCTCTGCTAGTGTCAGCCACCGGCAGGGAGTTGGCCGGCCGGAATTACCATGGGGATTCCGGTCTTCTCATCTCTTCAAATTCTGTGGTTTGAAGTTTGAACCTTCCAATAGCATGATCGGTTCAACCACTTTGTTAAAATTATATTCCGAAACCAAGTCTTAGATCAAAGGAGCACAATGTTTGGTGAGCCAAATCTGTTGAACATTCTGATAAACAGGAAAAGTCGATAACAGGTGGCCGGCCAGGTTCGTTTCCAACTCTAAATGGTTCTGTTTCTAGTTTGCTATAATTGGTCTCTCATATTAGACTCATTTAAGATTCTCCCTTTCTCTCTCTAGATTTAAATGAATCTGTTTCTGATCCATTCATTGGCCTCATAGAGGTAGACCCACTTCCGACTCTCTCTCTTTCTCCCCCACTAAAAGTTCACATTAGTCTCACAGATACTTAAGACTCTCTCTTTCTCTCTCTCTCTATATATATATATATATATATATATATATATATATATATATATATATATATATATATATATATATATATATATATATATATATATATATATAGAACTCCAGACACGTATTTGCACACGCACAGATCCAACCATTGCTTCTTCCAACTTTCGTAATGAATGCAAGAGGAACACCGCAGTTAAACGGTTAGTTGGGGTGGTTGCATCCTCTTCCTCTCCTCTCTTCTCCTTCCCCACTCTGCGTTGTTCCACCTCCTCCTCCCTCCTTAAATCCCCCATCCCTCTTCCTCCTCCTTTCCATCCCCAACACTGCTTGCTCTCTCTCTCTCTCTCTCTCTCTCTGTCGAGATCTCTACCACTGTCTTCCGTCGACGCCATGGACGCCGGAGCAGCCAGCCCGGACTACCGCCACTCCGTCCGCCTCAAGTACGTGAAGCTGGGCTACCACTACCTCATCTCCAACCTCCCCTACCTCCTCGCCGTCCCCATGCTCGCGTTCCTCTCCACCCGCATCTCCCCCACCGACCTCACCGCCCTCTGGTCCCTCCTCCGCTACAACCTCCTCTCCTCCATCGCCCTCGCCTCCCTCCTCGTCTTCCTCTGCGCCCTCCACCTCTCCTCTCGCCCCCGCCCCGTCTACCTCCTCGACTTCGCCTGCTACAAGCCGGAGTCCGAGCGGAAGTGCACGCGCGAGATCTTCATGACCCGCTCCTCCCTCGCCGGCACCTTCACCGAGCAGAACCTCGAGTTCCAACGCAAGATCCTCGAGCGATCGGGGCTCGGGCAGGACACCTACTTCCCCCCCGCCGTCCTCCGGGTGCCGCCCAACCCCTGCATGGCGGAGGCCCGCAAGGAGGCGGAGGCCGTGATGTTCGGCGCCGTCGACCAGCTCCTGGCGAAGACCGGCGTCAACCCCAAGGACATCGGCATCGTCATCGTCAACTGCAGCCTCTTCAACCCCACCCCCTCCCTCTCAGCCATGCTCGTCAACCACTACAAGCTCCGCAGCAACATCCGCTCCTACAACCTCGGTGGCATGGGCTGCAGCGCCGGCCTCATCTCCGTCGACCTCGCCAAGCAGCTCCTCCAGGTCCGTCGTCCCCATCACTTTCTTTCTTCCTTGTTTAATAGCTTCCAAGTTCAACATCATGCACCCATCAATGCGCTTAGGCAAACTGTAGTTTCAAAGTTTTAGACGAAAAATAAAATTTTTAAAAAAATTACATATTCGTCTTGGCTCTTCTGCTGCTAGGTAGGCTCGAATCTTTGACCTCCCCAACTGAACCCACCTCAGGTTTAAAATGTTGTCCTAACTGGCTAAGTTAGCCAACCACCAACCTCCGATTCAAATTCAGATTACTTGTGCCATTAAAATTGAAACAATCATTGAAGCTCAGGTATGTACATTGAAGTTGGTATTTATTATTTTTCAGTTTCCCATCTTTAATGGCGCTTGGCTCAGTCAAACTAAAACTTGATCAACCAGTCAAAACTTAGCCACCCTAAGCTCCATTCGCCCTCAGCGAAGGCGCCATCTCACCCGGTTCAAAGGATAGTCCGGGAGCTCCCTTACCCATCTCAAAGGCAATTTAATGAATGTGAAAGTGATTTTTTTGGAGCTCATTTGACTTTGCGTTTGGAGTCTCCCTTGAGTCTCAATCCTCATAATCCGGTTGGCGTCCGGATGATCACAGCTGCTGCATTTAAGGAAATCCTTTTCAAAAGCCCCTCGTACCCTTTTTTCATAAATTCAAAAGAAACAAAAAAGAAATTCCCCTTGTAATTAGTTGAGGGCAGTGTTTAGAAATCTTCTTCCTCTTCTTCTTCTTTTTTATTTCAAGAAAATTTCATAATTTTCAAATGTAGATAAACTTTCCTCACAAAAACTTCTTATTTCATGAAGAAGCTCAACTTGACGCCCTCGATAGGCCTCCCTTTTGGGTGAGTGAGAGGATTATCCCACCGCTCGGAGCGAGGCCCGAACGCCCCCCCATTCCCCCCACCTCCTGGGGTCCTAAGTTGCTTTGGTGTCAAAGACACATGAGCATATCGCATACGGAAATCAAACCAGAAACATGTCGTTCACAGGCCCCTAATCCGACCAACTACGCTATGCCCCTTGAGGCCCTCGATATGCTTCCCTTACCAGTCTCTCGCGCAAATTAGTTTTAAATCCCAAGTTTCTAACGTGATTTTAGCATCATTTTTTGCAAATAATTAGCCAAGTGGTGTGAATCGAACTATTCTAAAATTTAATGTAGCACAATGTTTTAATTAAAGAAGAACAACTATGGCATCTCAATTTCTTTATCCAGTTTGCACACCCCAATCAAGGCTCCCATGTGATCATCCAAGACAACTCTTTATAATAAGAGGTCGCTTTCTCTCCCCTCACAAATCCCTTCAATCCAGCAGGACGCCATAAATAGGGGACGGTTGTATCCCAACCTCATATATATTTTTAATAAAAAAATGAAAAGTTCAAGAAATATTAAATATTTTTTTCGCAACACTTGGCAGCAAGGCGGTGGTCAGGCTTGATTTCTGGGTTTTTGTAGGGAGGTCAGAGTTTGGTGATGTTGGTGTGACTACTGTATGCAAAGTGGCTTTCCTGCGTCTCTGATTTCAATGTGTGAGCTCTTAGTTGGGAGTTAGGATGGTTGGCTACCATTTCCCAACCATCATCATTGACTCTTCAATATAATAAAAGAAGCCCAAGGAGTTAGGTAAAGATAATGAATGAATAAAGATTTGGCCCTCATAAATGTGGAAACTTAAAAAAAAAAAAAAAAACAGTTGGTCTCAATCAGCAATTCCTTGGAAAAAGTAATAATTTTGCAAGAACCCACCTGTCATGTTATTTCTTCACTGGAAGCTCCTGGAATTGTCAGTTACTTGCATTCAGCAGTCCTGGAGTCATTTTCTTCTAAACATTTAGAAGGGTCTTTCTCATGTCATGTGCTGACAGGTGGATTCTGACCCACATTTTCTGCCAAAAGCTTCTTAAAAAATATAATATTTTTGTAACCTAAAACATTAAGAAATGAGGTCCTGATGTCATATATTTTGCTAATTAATGTGCCTGTCTTATGTCCTTTGCCATCTTGCCTCATCACAAGTTAAATTTAGTCAAATATCTGACAATGACATTAAAAGGTGCACCTCAAGCATTGAACTCTTGACTTTCTTCAACCAAAAACCTTCTAGATCAAAGGGCCACTTTGCTTCTCATTCATGCCATCACAATCAAGCTTCTTTAAGGTAGGTGAAAAAGTTTTCCCCCATGAAAATAACCTTGGAAACATTTTCCAACTTTCCTATGTGAAAATAACCTTGGAATCACTTCCCCACAGGTTCACAGGGACACCTACGCCATGGTGGTGAGCATGGAGAACATCACCCTCAACTGGTACTTCGGCAACGAGCGGTCCATGCTGGTGTCCAACTGTCTTTTCCGCATGGGCGGCGCTGCGATCCTCTTCTCGAACCGCCGGTCCGACCGCCGCCGCTCCAAGTACGAGCTTGTCCACACGGTTCGGACCCACAAGGGCGCGGAAGACCAGTGCTACAATTGTGTGTATCAGCGCGAGGATGAGCAGGGGAAGATTGGTGTGGCCCTGTCCAAGGACCTCATGGCTGTGGCTGGGGATGCACTCAAGACCAACATCACCACACTGGGCCCATTGGTGCTGCCCATGTCAGAGCAGCTCCTGTTCTTAGCCACCTTGATTGGCAGGAAATTACTAAAGATCAAGGGATTGAAACCCTACATACCAGACTTCAAGCTGGCCTTTGAGCACTTCTGCATCCATGCTGGTGGCAGGGCAGTGCTGGATGAGCTAGAGAAGAACCTGGAGCTCAGTGACTGGCACATGGAGCCCTCTAGGATGACCCTCTATAGGTTTGGCAACACTTCTAGCTCATCTTTGTGGTATGAGTTAGCCTACACTGAGGCCAAGGGCAGGGTCAAGAGGGGGGACAGGTTGTGGCAGATCGCGTTCGGGTCCGGGTTCAAGTGCAACAGTGCGGTTTGGCGCGCGACTCGGACCATCAAGCCGGCCAAGGAAACCAACCCCTGGATGGACGAGATCGAAAATTTCCCGGTCGAAGTGCCGAAAATCGTCAAAGTTGAGGCATGAGGATGGGTGGTGCAGGCGCACACAATCTTGTGTGGATTCATGGATCGATACTAGTGTATTCTTTTAGAAATGTGTTTATGAATTGCTAGCTGCAAGTCCATCGTTTTTAGTCTTTGGGATTGTTGGGAAATATGTTTTGGGATCAGCTCCCTACGTGAACTGAGTTAGATCTATAAACCTTATTAAGTGCTCCTTTGTGGAGTATTATTGATATTGCTTAGTTTGTGTAAGAATTTTGCAGCATATGAGATCCTGGATTTGGATCCATGGAGTTCCATTACTTTAATTTCCAGCTACATGGTGAAGAAAAAAGAAATTGGCAGTCCATTTTCCTTCAACTTGTGGACATTTTTCAGGAAAATTTGGTGATGTTTGATTTTGTTTTTCTTCTTCTTTTGAGAAAACGTTGACAGAGATTACTCAAACGTGAAAATGTAACTTTTCTTTTAGAAAAATAAAGGAAAAAAATTTAGGATAAGCTTCTCTGGACAACTTATCACAGTCAAAATGTACCAAAGAAAGAAGTTGGGGGGGCAACCTTTCTCAGAAGAGAAATTCATTCTCTTTTACCTATGAGGATAAAACCTGAGATGAAATATCTCAAAACATGTGCCTTTTAGAGACATTATGTCCACCCATTCTAACACAACTTAATTGAGATGCTACATCTACTTGATTGAAATTGTACTTTGCTTTCGTCTGTCGCAAGTTTGAACCTTTATATGCTATTGGATTTGGATGACCATCACATTGAATATGTCCACAGTTTGCAGTAAAGATGAGTAGTGCCCATAGGAATCAAACTAACAACCGAGCTCGTACGGGTCTGCCAGGCTGACCGCATGATTACTATCACAGGCTATATTCAATCACCATTCACCAAAAGATCATTTTGCGACTCATATCAGAGCTTTAACATGTATCTTTGTGTATATTTGAATTTTGAACCCAATCTAGCTGATTTTCAAAATATAGAGCATTGGATTTAGACATGCAATTGCATTCGAATCCAATCATATGTCGAAATTTGAACTATCTCTTAATTAGATATTCTTTTTTTCATATCCAATTTTGTCAAAGTGATTCAGTCGGATATCTAATCGAAAGCAGATATGTTGACATCCCTAATCAATCTTGGGTTCTTCAACAAGTGAATTTGCTGCTCTTTCTTCAAATGGTTATTTAGCGCCTTTTAGCCAAATATTTCTGGCTTCGCCATTGCTTCTCATACTCAACTTAGATCCATATCTAGTGTCTGGGCCTTCTTTTTTTCAGTATCATGGTGATTACTTGCCTAATCAGATCGATATGTGGATTGATTAGTGTTTCATGCAGTACAGTGACAGAGCTAGGTATGAGCATGTGAGGGCAACTAAGAGCATAGGCCCATTGGATTTTAATATTGATCGATACTAGTTATGGGTGATGTACTCTATAACTACTGCCTCTCACCTAAAAATTTATGGCTCTGCCACTCATCTCATAAGAGCTGATGAAATCATTGAGCTTCACTGTTTTGATGGACGCTCTGAACTATTCAAATGGACCCAATATAGTTGCTTTTATATAAGGTGATTTAGAAATACAAGTCTAGTTTGAAGGCTTTTTAATCTTTAATTAGTCTTCTTCACTTGCTAAGAATCTGTGTAGGCAGATGAGATGTTGTCATTATCATCTTAGAGTGGCCACTACTCATATGCACCAGGGGTGTGGTTGCGTGTTCCGGCTAGAACGCGTTTTCGGCCTCCGTCAACCTAACGCAGCATTTAGTTTGATCCAAAAAAACGAATTGGTAATCAATGTTAGGGGCGGAGTCACAATTTTTTTATTAAGGTGTACCGGTAATGAGTTTTTTATGTTTTTAAAGGACATCAACAAGTAAATGAGAAAAATTATTTTGAGATGTCAATATATAAAATAAGTACTTTTGTGGATTTGTATAAACAATTGCCCATACGTTGCCCACACCTCCCTCCACCCGGACTCAATACTGTAAAATTAAAAATTGAATTGCCATAGGCGTTCTACAAGTGGTGAAGTACGGCATTTAAATTAAAGGTTGCAGCATTGCCATCGCTGAAAAAAGAAAGGGGGAGGAACCTTCGGGCCTCTTTTCTTGGTGATTGATTATTAACCTTTCGCTCACTTGAAATTGAATTGATCAGGGTCTCTTAACTCTTATAGAAATTGAGTTATATATATATGTATATATAATCAGCTGTTTTTTAAGCATAGTCTCGTGAATTAGAAAGTTAGTGAACTTTTTTATAGCATCAGTCTTTCAGTTCTTCTAAATGCCGACTTATATATATATAAAATAGTCATTTAAGAATGGATTAAAATAAAGAGACCGCACCCATAAGATTAAAAAAGGAAAAACCAATCCTTGGAACTATTAAAATATTTTCGACTGTCTAGTTTCATTTCCCGGCAACTAAATCGTCTCACATCATGTTCTCCGTGACAAAGCATTCCATCTAAATCTTGGAATAACAGTACCAGAGATTGGAGAAGCGTGTCATGTGATGCCAATATCATATGCGCGCCTCTAATTTCGACCGCCATTTTATCATTCGGTCAAAGAAAATTCGTTTATGAGTGAGCAAAACGAGAATCTCACTATCCGAGTGAGAACGGAAGCTTCCGTTTCCTCTTTCTCGCAGGGCGTAGGGCTCGAACTCGAAGCTGCTTTGGTCTCTCTCAAAGATGCAAAAAACATGGAATCACCAACGCGTGGAGGGATGGCTATCGATGAAGGCTAAATTTTTACCGACGTTTATTCATGGGTGTCGATGTAGATTGACCTTCACCAACGTTTACAAACGGACGTCGCAATTATTGACTTTCACCGATGCTTGGGGTTAACATGTCTGTGAAAGTTTTTGTCCACTGATGTGATGGCCAGGCAGTGGCTGTCGAGAAAAAAACAAAGAAGATTTTAGTGACACCTCCTAGTGTTCAAGTCAGTGAAAGAAATTTTCGGCGAACAATTACCAACGGACGTTTAGCCTAAGCGTCGGTATAAGTGATACCTTCGTCAACTCATTCCATTTAATGAAAATCATTTTTACCGATATTTGGCATGCGTAGATGAAAATACACCGGCTAAGATAAGCCCCTTGGGGTTAGAAAAATGCATTAATAAAGGCACACAACAGGTTCTTTTAGTGAGAGCCATAAATAGCCAATTCAGAGCAAAAACAAGGGCCATAATAAGGAAGGTGCTTTGCACCTAGTGGTGCGTAAATGTTTTCTTTTCTTTTCTTTTTTCCCGTGCATGGAGAAAAACTATTTATTTTCTATGTCTAGGTTAAGCTGACACCCACATAAGTTTAACATGTTACCAGCGAAAAGGGAAAATGTTCAGTAACATTTGGTCAGTAAGAGTCACTTATAAGTGTGTAACCTTTCCCTCTATTTAATCAGTTAGCTTATTAAATATGTAAACTAAATAAATATAAAAATTATGTAGACTTGCTATGAATTGTCAGTACAATTTAGTTGATAGTTCACAATATAGCCTGTGGCTGTGCACTTGCAAAGTTGCTTTTTCAGTATGAAACCATTGAAAGCTAGAGAATAATTTTACGTGCGACACCTTATAAATCATCAACTGAGTTATCGGTTAATTGTTTGTAATTAGTTCATGTATTACTCTTATTTATTTAGTCACATATATTTTGCAAATACAACGAAATTGGATGAACTTATCAACTAGTGAGAGAATGACATTTACATCCTAATATAAGAACTATTATTAACACCCCCGTATAAATATGAATGAAAAAAGTTAAGTCACAATTATATGATTTTTTTTTTTTTACCTTGACTAGTAGTTCACTAGCTAATTAGGCACACGCATGCCTTAATGCCAAGTGCCAATTTTTTTTTTTTTTGTAGTGCATGTTGGTAGGAACCCTTCCTCTTTTTTAATTATTTTATATTATCTGTTTTTCTTATTTTATATTATAGAGTTTTTCTTATTTTTTTTGTTTGATAGGCATTCGAGTCACTCGCTTAAGTTTCGTGTGAACACCCCATATAATTTTTTTAAATTTTTATAGTATAATTTTAAGCGCTTTAAAAGAAAAGGCTCCATGTGTTGCCGGCCGACTGGCCAAAGAGGGCTTGGAAAAAGTCGGCCCGTGACACCTGTCTCCAGACTCTCCACCACGTGTGAGGAGTATAAATTGTGTCAAGTTGAAGGCTTTGGACTAAATCTAGGCTTTTGGTGCTGCCATTTTGTTGTCTAAGATTTTCTATAACGTAGTTCTTGTAAGATCACTTTCAAAAAGACGAACACTTTCGTAGCATTACCATATCAAAAGCTTTCAATTGGAGAATATCAAAGATTTAAGATCTGAGGTGCGCGGAAGCAAATTTGAAGGCCGTCATTTGAATTTCAGCCAAAGTATGAGGAGTTGGTTGGTAACCACGACCCGAGCCGAGTCCCACCGAACCATCAACACCTAATCGATCTCTGAACCCCATGCTTCACGTGGGGGAGAGAGAGAAGGAGGAGAACTTCTTCTTCCTTATAAGAAAGGAAGAACACCGATGAGAGAGAGGCAGAGAGGGAGATCATCAGACCATCTTCATAAAAGAGTGTAGCGGATCGGTTCGCAGGTCGTCCCGCCGGCCGGCCGGAGCCGCCTTAGAGATTGAAAGAGAAAGAGGGAGAGATGGGATCGGACGGTCAGGGAGCAAAGCGAGCACTGATGATATGCGGAGATTACATGGAGGACTACGAAGCCATGGTGCCGTTCCAGGTGCTCCAAGCCGTTAGAGTCCGAGTCGATGCCGTATCGCCAAACAAAAAACCGGGTCAGAAGTGCGTCACGGCCGTCCATGAGTACATGGGATATGAGGTTAACCCCGCTCTCTCCCTCCTCTTTCAACTTCGTAACGCAAGGACTGCAGCTACAGTGCTTCACAGTGAATTGCTTGTTTCAAACAGATATACACAGAGCTAGAAGGTCATTTCTTCACGTTAAACGCCAGCTTCACCGGTATTAATCTTGAGGATTACGATGCACTGATCATCCCCGGCGGCCGGTTCACGGAAGTTATTTGTGTCGATGACGATGTCGTGAACATGGTGACGCGGTTCGCCGGGCTCGGCCGGCCGATCTTGACTACGTGCCACAGCCAGCTGGTCCTGGTCTCGGCTGGCCTGATCAGTGGCAAGAGGTGCACCGCATTTCCCAGCTTGAAGCATGTGGTCAAGCTTGCAGGCGGTGCATGGGTGGAACCAGACCCAGTTACTACCGCCGTTGCTGATGGCAACCTCATAAGTGCAATTGGCTGGCCGGCCCACATTGAGATACTCAACCAACTTCTTGGCTCGATGGGAGCAAGGATCACAGGAGCTCATGGTAAATCGGTCCTCTTCGTATGTGGGGTAAGATCAGATGTCTCGTCTTGGGTTTCAAATGATCAAATGACTAAAGTAAATCTGATAGATGTTATTACATTTGAAATGTATTTTATGATGTAATAGGATTAGTCTATAAGATGTTTATTGGTCATTTACTTTCTCCTTGAAGAAAATAAACTATATGTATATATAACATGATATTGAATGCTGTGTGTGGTTGAAGGATTACACGGAAGACTACGAGATCAATGTGGTGTTCAGGGCATTTGGAGGTTTGGGATGCAGAGTTGATGCAATAAGCCCCGGAAAGAGTGCAGGGGAAAAGTGTGTGACGTGCATTCAAGATTTTGGCATCAAAGGATCAGAAATATGCAGCGAACAGAAGGTTGGGCACTACTTCATCATCACCAACGACGTCAAAGGGATCAAGGTGGCAGATTACGATTGCATTGTGATCCCCGGAGGCAGGGCTCCTGAATACTTGGCCGTCGATGAAAGGGTCGTGTCATTGGTGAAGCAATTCTCAGAAGAGAACAAGGTTGTTTCTGCAATTGGAGAGGGACAGCTTGTCTTGGCTGCTGCTGGGCTTCTTAAGGTCTTTCTTTCTCTCTCTCTCTCTCTCTCACTAACTCAAGAGAAATTGTTTTCCAATAAAGTAATTGTTAGTTTTTTCAAAAACTAATTTACTTGTGTTTTTCTATGAGTCGTTGAATCATATGAATTGAATTGAAAAATTAGTGCAAAGCAGTACTTTTACTTGGTCTTACTGCTCTTATTACAAACGAAGAACTGAAATTTCACAATAATTAAAGTTGATTCATGCCCAGTTAACATTCAGCTAACTCAATCGCTATGTGAATGTTGGAAACTGGTTCCTGGTGGATTTGAACCAAAATCAGCCATTATTGAATAGCATTCTTTTTAAGAACTGGTGATTTTTTTTGGATTTCGGAATCTCGAGCAGTTCATTTTATAATTCTTTCAACTATTTAGTTGCGTTGCAAACAGATGATTTAACAGTGATTTGATCTTAAATTAATCATCCAGATTGCTTTCATATGATCAAAATACAAAAAGTCATATACTGAGTATACTATATTGAGTGCATATGTTCCTTTAGATAAACCAAAAGCTATCTCCAACCATGTTGTGCTCCCACTGACAGGGGCAGAGACAGGTGTAGGCAATTGCCCACACAAACCCCAAGAGAAGTTCTTATTTTCATATTGATCTCTCAGGACCAGTTTTCTCATTTATATATTGGTGCTTCTTACAAATTTAAAATTTTACACCTAGTGCCCCTTAACCAGAATTTTCTGGCTCTGTCCTTGCCCACAGAGGCCTAGAGTTAGCATTCCTTGGCTCTGTATATATGTGTGTTTCCCATTATTTTCATTTAATATATCTGGGTTTACCCCGGCAGGCTTGCAGGGGCATATATGTGTGTTTGTGTGTGTGTGTGTGGATTTAAAATAGCTGAAGAAGTTCAATTGAATCGGTTTTTGTAGGGGAAGAAATGTGCCAGTAGTGGTGGAATGAGAGTTGTCGTCGGGCTAGCAGGAGGGAAGGCAGATGAGACTTCTGAATCAGTGGTTCATGGGAAAATGGTAACCGCCAAGGGATGGAATTCTCTTCCGAACTTCATTTCTGACCTTGCCAGTGTTCTTGGAATCACAGTCACATTTTGAATCTCTCTCTCTTGTATGTCGCATAAGCGAAGGGAAAGTCTTGACTCTGTTCTTGGGTATCTCTAAATAATGGAGATGAGATTGTCTGCTGCGCTTTTCCTTTTGCAGTGAAATAATTTACAGTACTTAATGTAAATTATGCCTCTTGAGTACAAGGAAATCAGTGTCTTGAGTGCCTCTGCAAACACTACCCTTCAAAGTGTTTTATGTGCAATGGAGCTACAAAAGTTTGAAACGTGAAACAGCCATTTATATGCAATAGACTGGAAGTTGGAACAGATTCCAATCTGCTGCAGTAAAAAATGGCAAGACCCAGATACTGTATTCAATAATCGTAACATGTGATTCAGTAATATCCTGCATATGATGTCATTCTGTTTCTATAACTTTTGTAAGGCATACCCAATATTGATTGCAGTTTCCATCTTATCTCCAGTGAGAACCCATAACTTTATTCCTGCCTGTGCTAACTTGTCAATGCATTCAGGAACCTACAAAGAAAGAGATAAAAATGTCAAAACGAGAAAGAAAAAGAAACCTTGAAATACATTTCTCAAAGTCCAGGACTAACCCCATTCTGCAGTTTATCTTCAACAGCAGTTGCACCAAGAAGAATCAAGTCCCTCTCCATTTGAAGCCCACCTCTCTTGCTGCAATCACAAAAGCTGCCTCATCTGGTGATTCAGCTTCATAAGTAACCTTGCCGAATTCTTCATTCACTTCAGGAATAGCAGTTTGACAGATGGCCAATACACGAAAAAACTTCTGAATGACATCTGAGTGTGGTTCACGGATCCAGTTGCCATTCATGATGCGATCATCCATGAAATTGAAGCCTTTAACTGATGGCTTCAAAACACTTTCATCATCTGTTTCTGATGATGATATTTCATGTGCAAAGGGTGACCCTTTTTTCTTTGCCATAGCCCTTTCAACCTCTGTTATGCCATGGCCATAAGCAACACCAGCCACAGAACACTAAGTGAATTTAGATAAACTGAAAAAAAAGCCCTATTCTTGTTTATGTGATGAGCATGATTAAAGCAACCCAAGCTCAATTGAAGCAATTTAGCAGCCACTAGATGTCTGTTTTATATGCTCATAACTCTATAGTATTTTTTGAATCAGTTTGGCGAGCAGAACAATAACTATTCCATGAACATGGTCCAAAGATTGGGGTAATTCATGAAACACATTAAAATGTTCTATAATCTGCTCCAAAATTTTGGAGAGAATCGAGTTTCTTGTCATATCCGTGAGAACTTCTGCCTTGTTGATCGTTGATGGAGAGTGGGACTCATGAGAGATGCATTGGGAGATGACTATCCAATAATTGGAAGAAACAAAATGGAAAATCTTACATAAAAATATGTTCCATAATGCATTTGAACCTGCTTTCCAGGGGACAAAGACGGTCATTCATTAGGAAATTAACATCAATCTCTCGAGTTTGATACATCTGGAACTGCCGAATGTTGCAGTTCAGCAATGTGAAATACCATCACGACCATTCATTTCCTAAACACTAACTTAATCTCAAGTTAGCTGCAACTCGAAAGCCTGGGAACACATACCTTAACAGATAGAGAGTTTTCATTCAGTAAAGAAAAGCTCAAATTTAGATTAAATAACATAAAAATCTGTAACTCTTGATTTATTTTAACTGCTTAAATAAGACCCGGAAGTCTAACTGAGATTCAAGCACGTTAAGTCGAATACCAATTATGAGTTCGACCATCATTCACATTTTCTTTTACCGAAACCATTTATTTGAATTTGATTTCGAGGCAGCAACCAGATTATTGTGTTGTGTGATTCATTGATAGCCCTACAATATGCCTTTCTAAATATTGATTTTTAGAAATAGAAGCAAAACTTACGAAAAATGAAATAAAAAACCTCAAAAAATATGACGTTTAAATCAGACCAAAAAGCCATGAGCTGCCTTTTACAATGTAACAATTGTTCGTGGTGCTTTTAACAACAATCCACGGTAGATTGATTCTTAATTGTTATTCATGCGGCAACATTCACGACAATATAAAATTATCTCTTTTATATATATATATATATATATATATATATATATATATATATATATATATATATATATATATATATATATCCTCACCTTTTCACAAATTCCTAATATGTATATATGATTTTTCATACGATTTCCTTATATATATATGTAATTTTTCAAAAGCATACAGAAGCTATCCCGTTTGCTTATTTAACCCATAAGTTTATATATACAATATATATTAACCAATTGATGAGCAGATTTTGCAGTAACTTTGTCTTGTTCGGGTTTATGTCCTTGTTAGTATCCGATCCGTTTAGATCCATGCTTCCTCTGAGTTTCTGAGCACGCTGCAGTCTGCACCGGATGTCTCTTCTTTAATCATTTTCGTTTATACGCTGGGTTTCGATCTTCGTCTCCTTCCCTTCTCCCGCTCGCTCTACGCCTCTACCTGCATCTCCCTCCCTGTTTGGATTTTTTGGGTTGATCGAGGAATTCTGACTGCTCTCCCCTCCATTGTTTCGTCTTCTCTCGGCGCAGCCATCGATCGACGATGGCGCTGTCAATGGCCGATCTCCCCTCCGTCTTCTCCCTCCTCTCCAATGCACTCAGCGCCGACCCCAACGTCCGTAAGCCCGCCGAGGCTACCCTCTCCGAGTTCGAAAGCCGCCCCGGTTTCTGCTCCTCTCTCTTGGTAAGGAGGGCATTCTCTTGTTCGCCCGCAATTCGATCTCTTCTCGCTTTTCCCCCGCCCGTGCATGTATTTTCCCGTGCTTTCTCATTTGCTGTAGTTTCCATTTGGTTGACCACGGGCCGCAACATGGTGGGGGCCTTGCATTATTTGCTGCTGGGTCGGAATTGCATGATCCGATTATTTCTGGTTGAACTTTCTTCCCATCGAATAACGGTCTCTTTTATGTGGCGGGATGATTTTACTTAGTTTTTTTGTTGATGGTGGATTCTTGCTGGTCTTCGTGTGTTTCTGGTTGTTTCTGGTTGAGGTCTGTTTCTTTGGACGATCGCGTCTTTGTTATCTTTTTGCGAATGTAATGGGCGCAGGGGATTGTGTCTGAGTCTGAATTCTTTGAGTTGCCAACCATTGGCGAACTAAGTTTGGAATTTGGATGTATATTTCTCTGTTTATGGTTGTGATGCGGGGAAGTGTTTGAACAGGAGATTATCACATCGGAAACCCTTGCTGCTCACACTGAAGTTCGCCTTCTGGCGACTGTATATCTCAAGAACAGCGTCAATCGTTACTGGAGGCACCGACGTGATTCTTAGTGAGTTCTGCCTCCTTCTTCTATCAATCATTATAGTAATTTCGGAGGTGGAGCGTTACCTGTTAGCTGTTCCGTATCCGTAATCAGTTTAGGATTTAACATATTACTTCTGGATTTGCGTTCAGTATCTGAAATGCCGTTTTGTTAATGTTGAGTTTTGCTCGCGATACGATCATTAACTTCATACAACTGTTTGAACTCTATTGTAGTGGTATCAGCAACGAGGAGAAGGCTTACTTGCGGAAAAAGCTTCTTACAGACTTAAGGGAAACAAATTACCAGGTGGATATCTGATTAGCTGGGTTTGTTACTATTTAGTAACTTTAGTTTAATACGAAATGTGTGCTCCCTGGGAAATGAAGGCGGTAATGCTAACATGCAGGCTATCTACTCATGCAGAAGTCTCCAAACATAATTTCTGGCTCCTTGGGTGCCCTGTACATCTTTGTCCCAGATGTTGCAAGATCGTAGTCTTGTCTTAACAATGCTCAATGTGTTGTTTTTGTTCTTGCATGCAAATTATATGGTTTAGATGGGATTTTCATAGAGTCCAAGAATAATATCGTTTATCCTGTTTATGGAGTTTTTTCATACGTAGCAGAAAATGTGGAAGTTTCTGCCACCGCACCAGCTTATGACCAAACTATGTTCTTTAATTGGTTATTAACATTTTATTCACTAAGCAGGTTTTAAAGTATCACATTGAATAACAAAATACATGCGTTTTTCTTGTTTCTTTATTCTAGTAATGAACGTTAAATGCTCCATGAGATTCATCCTTGTGAGAGTTTGGTTTCAGATTCATATTTTGCATTTATCATCTGTAATTTCTTCATGAATGTATCCTAAAGGACAAGTTGATGTTGTGGGCATTCTCTTAGCTAACTTCTTCTACTGAAATGACAGATTGCACTTCAAAGAGCTGTCCTTATATCAAAAATTGCTCGGATTGATTATCCAAAAGAATGGTACTTCTTCAGCCCATATTTTTTGTTGCTTTATCGTTTGGAGAGAGATAAATCAAGATGGCTTCTGTTCAAGTTTGGTTTTATGTTATATGCAAGATAACTTGTCTTTTATAATATTTGAATTTTAATTCTATCTGCAAATTTGAGTATGTTATGTGTTGTGATTGTACTTATTAAAATTCCATCAACACGGTTGCATAGCTTTTCTTCTGGTAGTGCTTTCTCAAGTAACAATTTAGTTTATTCAGGGGAAAATGTTTGCATATGCTAGAATAGTATGACTGAAATTAACAAATGTGTGCGTTTTATGAAGTATCAAATATGATGTACATATAAGGGAATAAAAATGAGAGGCAAGATGGATTATCTGCGTAATGTATTATTAGCTGATGTTGGTACCTCTTTCATAGTTTTCCTCTCCCAAAGTAGAATTTGGACCTTTGTTTGACTAATTTCAATAACCTTAACTGAAAGTATCAGTGGATGTTTCCCTTTCCTGCCATGTTACCATTTCATCTCGTCTTCTCGATTGTGGTTTTCTACTGTTTGCTATTTCATCTCTGTCTTCTCCATTGTGGTTTTCTACTGTTTGCTTAAGCAAAATTAAAATAACCAAATAGCATAGGCCTGTTTATACTTTGCTTCTTTCATGCTGTATGATTTAATCTTTTCATGTAATGAATTCTTTTTCAGGCCAGAACTCTTTTCTACTTTGGCACAACATTTTCAGTCTGCAGATGTGCTTATATCCCATAGGGTTTATATGGTTTTGTTTTGTGCACTGAAAGAGTTATCAACTAAGCGGCTCAGTGTTGATCAACGGAGTTTTTCCGAGGTACATGGTCTTTCTAATATTCTGTTCAGTAATTCTTCTTTAGATTTTGCTCCTAAGAAAATTGTCATTTAGTTTCAACTCTTTGCACATTCCCGATCATATTTACTCTGCCTTTTAGACCAGGGTTCGTAAAATGCACATCTAGTAGGCCTTCTCTGCATTAATTCTTTTGAAGCATTTAACTGCTTCGGTGCATGTTTAGCATTTTTTCAGTATTTCAACTTCTCTCTCTCGCTTTCTCTCTCACACATGCCGTGCACACTGAAATATATATACGGGTACATGCAGAGATATAAACATTTATTTATTATTTATTCTTTGTTTTACATTGATTTTTCTTGATTTACATTTTCTATCCTTAGCTGTAGTCAAACTGTCATATCATGGGCCTCTTTCGTCTTAGAGAATTCGGCTTCTTTGCAGTTCCTATTGTAGTTTGTAACTACTTACCTGTTTCTTCTTATGCATTTTTTGCAGATATGCTCCCACTTTTTGGAATATAGCTGGGGTCTTTGGCAGAGGGATTTCCAAACCATATTTCATAGGCTTTCTTCTCTTCCTCAATCTTCATTTGTTGCAGCGGCAGTTGAGGGCCAAGATGATCTTCAGTTAATTTGTGAAAGATGGTTGCTGTGTTTAAAGATAATTCGTCAAATGATCCTTTTTGGATTCCCAAGTGATGCTAAATCTGTTCAGGTAGTTTTTCTTTTCCTAATTGAGTTTGCAGGATTTGTAATTACATCCTGCTACTTTTATTTGTCCTCTCTTGGTTACGTCAATTCGCCCTTGCTTATCTTCTAGGTTGTTCCACCAGTCAAGGAAATCTGTCCCGCTGTCTTGAAGGCCATTCAATCTTTTCTCCCATACTGTAAGATGATAATCGTTTCTAAAATATATGCTTGTATCTTTGTTAGTTTATGCTCCCCTTTGGTTGTTATCAACAGAAATGAGTCATTTGTTTGTGGTATTGGTGAAGTTGATTAATGGTGTTAGGTTCCTCTGGAGGAAAACTTAGACTATTAAGTCAAATTCGCATATAACAGGCATACAGCTTTTATGAACTTATCGAGTTAAATGATCTCTTGGTTACTGAAACTTCTCAATTGCCAATTCTTTTATTTTTTTTATTTATCCTCTTTGCTAACAGTTGAAAGGTACTTCCTGTCACTTGAAATATGTATAAAATTGCAAGTTCATGCAATGTACTCATGTTTGATGCACTCCAACAGGCTCAGTTATGTGTTACAATCTCCTTGCATTTGTTTTTTGTTTAATTTTTTGAACATGATAAATATTTTCATCATGCAGATGTTGTGACAAACTTCATTTTTCTGATATACTGTATAGATTTATGTCTGTCTAACATTCTTTTTATGCAGATTCATCATTTCAGGAAGGAAATCATGAACACTTGCAGTTTATTAAGAAATCCTGTTATAAAATGATGAAGGTTTTAGTCTTGATTCAGAATACTCATCCTTATTCATTTAGTGAGGAGCAAGTTCTATCACCCATACTGGAGTTCTGCTTGAACAAAATTATAAATCCTGAACCAGTCCTTCTTGCTTCGGAGCATTTTTTGATTCAATGCATGGTTATGGTTATGTCTGTTGTGGACTGTATACATTATAAACCAATTATCACCGGATCTGTCATCAATGGGAGCGTGGCTTCTGTGGAGGAGAGAAAGAAAAATCTTGCTAAAGTTGTGGATGTTATTCTTAAGTCAGTTTTAACTGGCGACCGTATAGTATTCTTGTGCAACATCTTGGTACGAAGGTACGCCTTTTCCCCTCAATGATCTGCTAATGGCATACTAATGGGCCATCTCAAGTGTTTTGGGTATCAGGCATGGGGGACCTTAGATGGAAGCAATTAGTTGTTGATCATCCTCATTTCTCAGTTTTGATTTCTCATAAAGTCCTTACATAAGTCAAACAATACATTCATGATTCAAAATGTATAGATTATGAACAAGAAATTAATGAACAAAGTATGAAAGTAACAAACACGTTAAAAATAAAAAAAAACCTTAATTTTTGGACAGAAACGGACTAAGAGATCCTCATGACAATCACCTTCCTACAATTGTTGCAAACAAATTTTGCTGATTATCACTTTGTAATCACGTGCACTATTGGCATGCATGGTCATTTGAAGCCGCACATTCAAAAAATGATAGATTTATGACAAAAGTAAAAAATGGAAGATTTATACCTTTGATGGTGAAAATGGATTTTCACACACTAAATGAGTGAAAGCCCTCTTCTTTCTATAAAAACTTCTTCACACACAAGTTCCGGTTCAAGTCCACCTAAAAATTTCCTTCAAAACCCTGTAATATAAGATACATATATAGCACGACTGTTCCACCCTTGAAAGTGAAATTAGTTTCAGGGGTGCAATGTAATCAATACTCTAAAAGTTACAATACGTCGCACAACATATTATTCATTGCACACCGATATGCAGAGAACTACTTGTTGTGTTAAATATAGATTAGTCGTTGTTATGGCCATCCATCAAAGAATTTCGTTTTTGATTCAGGCTCAGGCATCAGTGGATCCAGTCTATTGTGGAACCTAGGAGCAATTTTCTAGCTAGTTCCATGTGTTTATAATACTTTTGTTGAAATATGATATTAATTGTAACTTAGCAGATTAGCAAACAGAAACATTGAGCCAATTTGATTCTAAATATACAGTAGATTCCTAGTGCTTCCTGCTTTAACTTAAAGCATATTATCCTGCCAAATTAGGTATCATTTATATTTAATTTTTGTTTACTTTTGATTTTCGTCTAACATGCATGATGGAGTACCCAGTTGGAAGAATCAGGTAATAATAATTTATGTTAATTGTTTATTAGGTATTTCCTTCTGTCAGCAAATGACCTAGAAGAGTGGAATCGTGATCCAGAAGTCTTTCATCATGAACAGGATTTGATGCAGACAACTGACAAACTTAGGCCATGTGCTGAGGCTCTGTTCATCATTTTCTTTGAAAACCATGCTGGTGTATGTTTCCATTTTCCCTGTGTCTTTGTTCATTTAGTTTGTTAAGGTAGTTATCTGTTGGTTGTAATTATTTCTTGAGATGAAAGGTATATTTGTGGATTGAATGATTTGCTGTTTGTGGTATCACATTCTTCAGGTCTTGGGCCCTTTTGTGGTCTCCATTCTTCATGAAGCTATGTCTGGCTGCTCATCAACAGGGTCTGAAATAACACCTGCATTGCTGCTTAAAGAAGCTGCATATGGTTCTGCTGGATACACATACTATGAGCTGTCAAAATACCTTAACTTTAAGGCTTGGTATTCTTTTCTCCTTTTCTGCTTCGTCTTGTAGTTAACAAATGCATGAAAGATGCTTTTCAAATGTTATTGTCGCTTGTGGTTGGACGAAAGTCCCAAATCACCTACTATCTGTTGGTTTGTGTTGTGGCACTTTATGTTCTGATTCTGTCAATTTTCCAAACTATGATGGATCATAGAGCTGAAGGCTTTTAGGTAACAGAACTGAAAAAAGAAACATGTAACTCCGATGAAATTAGTACGCCAGACATGCAAAGGAAATCAGACATGCAAAGGAAAAAAAGATGTGTTCAACTTCAAACTTTAGAAACTAATGAAGGAGAGGAAAGTATGCAATCTATGTCACATAGGTACGGGTATGGGTGTGGGTATGAACCATTTTCAAAAAACTTGGGTGCGGTGGTATGACAGTATATATATATATATATATATATATATATATATATATATATATATATATATATATATATATATATATATATATATATATTTAATTAACAAGAAAGAAATACTTAGAAAATATATATCAAAATAAAATATATATATCAACATAAACAAATAATGAAATAAACAACATAGAAAATATATATCAATGGCTCTTGCAGCAGTGTGTTTAAGAAACCTATGAAAAACTTTAAATATATGGTGAGCAGCCTCCTTAGACAGTCAATTATGAACATCAGTTAAATTCTCACATCCAAAACACGGGTTAGCATTGTGGAACGGGAATCTAAGTGTTAAATGCTGAACTGGAATGACTCTGTTACAAAAAATACAGGATTTAGGCACCAAATACAGAAAATATTAGAACAGCTCAGTATTGTGGAGCATGGTTGCATATAATGTAAAAGGGAAAGGGCAGACTATGATTTTCAAAGAAGAAGAAGAAGATTAAAAATGACAGACCAATAGAAGAAGAAAAACAAAAATGCTACTAAGAACAAAAATAAAAGGAAAGATAGTTGATGCAAGAAGGTCGCCAGAGGACGCTGGAGGTCAACGGAAGAAATATCGCTCAAATCAGCCAACGTTTGCCCAAATTGTTTCCACCGGAGGTTGCTGGACTTCTTCCTCAACAAACAACAGTGGAGAAGAGTAAAACAGAGCCCCCGTTGGAGTCCTGTCAAGGGCTCTGTGTTTTTTAAAGGAAATACGAAAACAAAAAAACCTAATTTTTGGACGAAAATGGACTCAATCAACATTGACCGAGTCTGTTTTTGGACAGACACAGACCCGGGTATGTTGACCGTACCCAGTCAGTGTTGACCCATACCTGCGCCGTGTCCGACTGCGTACCCGTAATGGAGTCGCACCTGACCGGTACGGGTACTCCACCAAAATTAACGTACCCATGTTACATGCTATGCAATGAATGAATAGCATGTTGAATGATGGAGAGTAACCAAGGCACAAGGTGGAAGGGGATTTGAAATAAGAGCATCTTTGTTCCTTTTCTTTATTTGGAAACTCAGGAATATCTTCTGCAGGAGGTTATGCTAGAAATGCATATGCGATTGAGGTGAAGAACCAAAAAGAAATTGGTGAATAGATTCGTTGATGTTGTCAAGTGGATTATTATTTCAAGTAGTTCATGAAGAAGTTTATATTCTAATTTCTAACCAATGGCTGCATCCTTGTTCATTTGGACATTAGAAGTGAGCCAGTATCCTACTCTATTTACAGAGTTATCTGTGTCAAGAATCTTTACAGAGGCTCTAGCTTCTTGTATATTCCGGGCAATTTTTTGTTTGCAGTTTGAAATATTCACAATCATGCCTCATTGATGTTCTTGGTGGCTGTATCTGTAGGTATGAAGGAGCTTTGGCTCTTGAACTTTCAAATAACCATCCTAATCAGCGTATTATACATAGAAAAGTTGCATGGATTTTGGGGAAATGGGTTTCAGAGGTTTGTTTGTTTATCCATTACAAATTCCTTTTTAATGGATTTCTTTTGGAGTTATTACATGGTTGGACTGACAAAATTGTGTTTCTACTTTTTAGTATTCAATGTTTTTGACTCTTCATTTGCATACTAAAATTTGACCATCACTATGTGTCCTCCAGACTCATGCTTCCATCTGTGGTTTCCTGTCATGCTAAAGTTTGAACTTTAGGTGCTTCTGTGATGCCATAGTCTTACTTGTTTTCGAGGAACTGAGAAGGACCAACAAAACAAAGATTGGGCACTTGGAATAACACTGATATTAATAAACTGAGGTGTATCCAGTCTGCCTTGGACTACAAAACTGAAAGTTCTGCATGACACGTGTGAAAAAAAAAAAAAAAACCTGCCATAGAGCTGAACAAGGCCCTGCATAGCAAGCTAGAGTAGAGAACTTAATGCATGGCTGCAGCCACTGGGTTGTCACCTAGGTCTCAATGAAGCACAAGTAGTGTCTCTCAAAATCAATGGGTTTGGAACCTCAAGTTGAATGTCTTTTATTTTAATTTTCTGGCAAAAGCATTTCTTATTTTATAAAATGCTGACTGTTTAGCTTCTTGTATAGTCAGTTAGAACCCATGCATTCCAAAATATTTTATGCTTGTCAGAAGCATGACATACAATGTAAATATGCAGCTATCTTTTGTGGAATATAAATTTTGTTTGCCTAGAGAAGTTCCTCCTTGTGCTTTCCCGTTTTTGATTTGCTTGTTTATCATTTGGGTTACATGTTGATTATGATTGCTTTGTTTCATTATTAATATCCCTATTCTGCATCTTTTCTTTTTGCATACCTATTGGCAGATCAAAGATGGCTTAAGGAAACCGGTGTCGTATGCATTGATGAACTTGCTTCAGGGGGGCGATTTGGCTGTTAAAGTATGCTTCCCTCCTTGTAAATATATATGTCAGGCTTTCATTGTGATTTTTATTTTACAAAATAGAAATAAAGAAGTAGTAGAAACTTTAGTTAGCATTTTTTCCTTTTATAGGTGTGATTGCTGTTTGGTTGACAATTTCTTGTCTGTTTTTAGCTTGCAGCTGTTCGGGCTTTGTATTGCCTTATTGAGGATGACAACTTTTACGAGTTAGATCCATCCGACTATTTCCCAATATGTTGGAAGTTGTGTTTCAAATTATTTGAAGACGTTCAAATATTTGAATCAAAGGTTTGTATTGCTAATATACTCTGCACCATTTTAGGTCTTCACTTGGTGTCACTATTCCATCTATCTTTTTCCTAAGTAACTTCATTTTGTAGATATCACTTGCCCAGGTTCATAGTCATGCTGGATTTGTTTTTCTCCATCATGATACTTTAAGGTGCATATAATTTAGTGGCTTGGGATGACATTTTTACACCTATGAGTTTCTTGATATTCTCTTTTAACTGCAATAGATTAATTTTTACCAGTTAAATATTGGAATCCAAAGGCCTTTATTTTGGATGTAAACACACAAAAGGGCCTCATGCTTCTGATTTTCCTGATATGTTTCTCACTTTTGCTAGCAGCCACGAACTGGATCCTCAAGTTAATTGTCTCATTTTTAGAATATGCAAAAATATATATTTTCCTATGTTGCTCTCTCAAGTTCAAATTTTTCCACTTTTATACAAAAGTAGTCTCACTATAATTTATTGAATTATGTCTGCTTTTTTAATGTGGTGACTAGTGAGACAATAGAAAAGGTGGCAGAGCCTCATATAAGCCATGGGGCACATTCGACCCTTAACTTCCAAAAACATACATTTGCATATTAGTGCTCCTCCTCAACTAAAAAGTTACATGTTAGCTCCACCACTTAAAAATAGGTCCTTATTTGACAGGTGTCAACAAATGTGAAGCCTGTATCAAGAAAACTCATAAAAATAATGCTCTGTTTTGGCATTACAACCAAAAAGTTGGTCTCATGATGGAAATCGTCATCAAATATTGTTATATTTACTCCTTATCTTGTTTGAATATTCCATTTGACATGCTTGGCAGGTTCATTTTCATGAATGTGTAACTGTTTTTTCAAATGGGGCAGGTTGCAGTTTTAAACTTAATATCATTGATCATTGAACGCCTTGGTGATCGAGTAATTCCATTTGCAAATGAGTTGGCTATCTTTTTTCGGAAGGTAATTTCTTGAATGTTATTTGCAAAACCTCTAAATCTATAGTCTCTTGTTCTTTGTTTTGTTCCATTGTTCCACCACACATGGGAATTATGCATGTTCAATTATTCATTACCTTTATTGGTTGAGAATTTGCAACAAAGAAATAGGAACCTTTGGCTAGTTTGGTAGAAGAAGTCGGTGAATTCATGTTATAATCGATGGGCACTTTCTTAGTTTCTTATGATCAATTTGGTTAAGTGTAACTTCTATTTCATGAATTTTCTTCAAGTTTGATTCCCATATTTGCACACATGTTTACGGCAGTTGTAAGCTTTTATGTTTGGAGACTAATTCTTTCACCAAAGTAAGGTAGATTGCCATCATTTACAAGAAGTTATTCATTTGTATGAAACATCATCACTAGAACAATGCATGACTTGCCCAACATTCAACTTTATTGTGTTCCTTGTTTCACAAGCATGGAAAGAAGTTGGTAACAGAAGGACAAGGTTTCTTGATGGAGTTGTCAGTTGTCTAGACACATAATTCCTCTCTTGCCAAATACATTGTTTGTCTTCGTCAAGCCTATATGGGTTGCTTTTAGTTTACTGCAAAATATCATCTGATGGAAATAAACCTACTAGAAGATTCACAAGCAGATTACTGGATTTTAATGTTTTTATCCCCAAGGAGTTAATTAAGCTGTTGTGATAGTTGGGACATATTAATTATGTAGAGTCTGATTTAAAGAGATCATTGGATTTAATTATTATGATAAAGTTTTAGGTGTCATAGTATTCTTAGTTTTAGATTCATACACACTTAATATAACTTGTGGCCTGACTTTTTATTTATGCACGTAATGGAAGCTAAATACACCATAACTTTCTTACACTAGTAGAAGCTGTTGAGCTTAACTTGGTAATGTTGTTCTGGTTGGTGGCACTTGAATTCACCTCTATATCTAGTTATCTCCTAATATAAGTTTGATATGATGAATCAGCTACTCTTATATTGGTCTAGCTCAAATGTCAGTTGCCCTGAAAAGCCATTTTCTAGCTGGTTGAGACTTGAGAGTTCCTTCTAATCTAAATGTAGTCTTCAAAGTGACTCTCATTCCAGATGATATAACACATCCTGTCATTTATCTGCTTGATAGCCAGATAATCGACATCCACTACCTCTTCACAATCTGGTGACCTGATTGTTCTTAAGCTTGAGAGAAGAGAAGAGTATGCGGTACTGAGTAGGGTGGGTTGGTAGGAAACGGCAGTGATTTTGAAAAGACAGTTTGTATGGAAAAGCCAAAATATAGTGTTTTTGTGAACACTTTATGTCATCAATTTAGACACACCCTAAGTGTTTGTGAATTTAGGCATGTCCATTTCAAGTGAAGAATTTTATTTTGTTTTATGGGTTGTTTCTTGGGTTATACTTTGCCATTTGCCAACTATGGAACTGGTATGGACACCTGTTTGCCTCTAATATACTTGTCTTAAAAAAGATCCAATTAATATTGGTTAGTTGTTAAGTGTCAATCTTACCACTGTGCTGAGTTTCTAAATGGTGTTGTTTTTATAGCATGGTCAGCAGGGCTCTCCTGGCTTGTCTTTTCAACTAGCAGGTAAGTGGTCTGGTCTTAGGAGGGTTCGTTGTCATACAAAAAACCTGTTCTTTTTTGGTCGACTGTCTATACTCGGTGATGGTCCTTATCATAACGTTATGGAATCTGGGTCTCTACTTGATGTTTTTGTCAGTACATGCATCATTGGAATTTGATCTATTTAATATAAATGTTGCCTTTGCAGTTCTTTATGATCATCTTATGGTACCAACAGGTGGCCTTTGTCTGACCAGGTGAAATGCATCTTTTTGTTGGGCAGTTATGGGATGAATCAGCTGGTGAGAGTCTACTACAGGTTCAGCTATTGGTTGCTCTGAAGAATCTTATTGTTTCACTTGGCCCTCGCTCACCTATGTGTTACAGTGTTGTGCTTCCCATTCTAAGGTTTGGAATTGATATAGCAAATCCAGATGAACTCTCCTTTCTGGAAGACAGTGTGCTGGTAATGATACCATAAGTGATTTTCCTAGTTATAGTTCCTTTAAGAGAATTCTTTGTTTTTTGTTTTCGAAGTATTTCATATTCCTTGCTGTAATGCTTGTAGCTATGGGAAGCCACATTGACTCAAGCACCCTCAATGGTACCTCAGCTTCTTGATCTCTTTCCTTATCTTGTGGCAATCATGGAAAGGAGCTTTGATCACCTACAAGTTAGTTTCTCTTTATCCTTTTTCCTGTTTATTCCTTGTCCTTAACCTGCACTTTGTTTTAGTACTTTTATGAGCAATGTTTGTGCCATCAATGTGTTTGGCCTGCATGTTGTTTTTTCTGATCATATAGTTTCTGGAGATTTTATTGTGTTGGGCAAAAATTTTATGCTTGCAATCTACTTAAACCGAAAATTTGTGTAAATCACTGTTGGTTGATACTGCAAAGGAAATGGTTAACTTTTTTGCTTTTTGTAATTCACAATTATAGTTCTGAATTCTGATTTCAGAAATTAACTTTCAGGTTGCTATGAATATCACTGAATGCTACCTTGTCTTGGGCGGATTGGAGTTTCTGAATGTTCATGCCGAGAACTTGGTTAAGCTTTTACATGGTACTGTCAACAATGTCAGTGACAAGGGAATGCCACCTGTACTACAAACCATTGAAACCCTTATCAAGGTTTGTTTTCAGTATTCACTTGAACCTCTTATCATGTTCTGTTTTCAATATTCAGTTAGCTTTCTCTTTCCATCATCTGGATGTTGTTGAACTTTTTATGGGTCCTCAATAATAAACCTATCATGTGCAATTGTGCATGTACATAACGTTCATGAAATATCATGTTGGAGTCAACTTTAATATATGACAATGGTCACTGGTAACCAGACATGCTCAACCTGATCCAGCAACTTCTGGGATAGGTGTATGTTACGACCATAGCTTATGATGGTTCAATACCTGAATTGAAGCAATCATGCATGCATGCATGCTTAGTATGTGCAACATGTGTATGCATATGTAGATTGATGAAAAAAAAAAAAAGAAATTTGCACGTAGCGATGAATTTTTGTGGACTAAAATTTAATAGTATATTTAGAGTACAATATACAAAAGTCAAAAAACAAAATGAAACATATCCATGAAGGATGATGATTGGTAGATATGGTTATTATTTAAATACTTTGTAGTTTCTGACTATATGAAAATTGAAAAGACATTCTATTTTCAATTCCATGACATGTATGGAGCAATATATTCAAAAGCAGTTTTTTTTTTTACCTTAACAAAAGCTTCCTCTTCCCACAAGGTCTGTCACAAAATAGAGCGAGAACCCATGAAAGATGCTTCATGGGTTCTGTCTTCAATGGACTGAACCAGAGCTAATGTTGCAACTATCATATGGGGCATGAGAAAAATCCTTTTTGTCCCGACAACAAACTGATGCTTTGATGGACAGAGTCTTACCAAGTACCTTTTAGCTGCCATTCGTATGTGTTTATATGGATGCATGTACACATGGTTTGAAGCTAATCTCAACTTGCACAGACTGCAAATGTTTGTCAATTGATTGGGGTGGATTTGGATTGATAATGATTTAGATAAAAGTGACCTTGGTCCACCAGCTTCTTTTGTATGTGATTCTTATGGTTGCATGATAATGCTTCTTCTGCTTAACCTCTCATCCTTGTAGTTGCATGGCCTTTGTACTTGTGTATGTGTACATTTCTTGTGCACATGAAGACATGTACATTGTATGTCTTGAAGATCATCAATTCTGCAAAGCTTTCATTTGGTGGGAGCATATCTCTCCTAAGACTTAGGAATAGCACTGGAGAGTGTGAGTTGAAGATTGTATGCTGTATGCTGTATTTCTAATTAACAGCTTTCTGTGCTGGTGGCATTACATCCTAGGTTCACATCTAGTAGTTCTTGAGACTTGATGTGATGCTCTAATACTGCTGCTTGATTGCTTTAATAAATGGCAACCTGTAAGTTTTCCCCTCTGCTGTAAAAGCATTGTTCCATAAAGTTATACAAGCTTTTGTTAGCATAAAGTTTGTCGATGTCTTCCATAACTTGAGTTTTTCAAACTTTCTTATGTGAAATGTTAATTGTTTTAATTGCAATTGCAGTGCTTTCCCAAGGATGCACCTCCTTTGATCAACAGTGTTCTTCAGGTATTGTTCCTCAAGACATCTGATGTGTGGTCTGCCACTCCCTGTCTCCATGTATACTTTTGTTTGACATTTGTTTCTTTTTACTAGAATTTAACGTTAATGTGCTTGAGTGGAGCTGATGATTCTAATCCTTCTAAAGCGGCAGTAAAGGCATCTGCAGGCTCCATCCTTGCAAGGATAATGGTTGTGAACACCAACTATCTTGTACACTTGGTGTCAGAACCATCTTTCTCTACAATACTACAACAAGTTGGGGTTTCCTTGGATCAGAATATACTCCTTTCCTTGGTTGATGTATGGCTCGAAAAGGTATAGTGATGATTTACATATTAAGGGCCAATTGTTTGATAGATTACTTATTTATTGGCTTTCTACTTTCTTAATAAGAATTCATATTTTCTAGCTTAATTATTTACCTATTTATATGTTCCTTGTGTTTGTTTTCTTCCCTTGGGTCAGAGTTTCTGATATCTTCTTCTTTACTGTAGTGAATTGTGTCATAGTAGTGCCCCTTTTCATGAAAATTTCGCTTAAATTGAGGATGATGTTATGCATAATCAACATTCTTTCCGATGTTTCCTCAATTTTTTTCCTCATACATGTTCCTTTTATATTTCTGGCGTTATTAATTTTTATTCCCTTGTCAGTTAATCAATTTGTTGGGATAAATTATAGTGAAATGGTTGTTTATGTTTACATTTTGATGTAACATATTATAGTTCATGTCTTGCTTTTTCAATAATCTTTTTACAGTGTATTATTGTTGATTTTTGGAATCTTCTTGTCATCTGGAGTTAATGTATGACAAGTTGCATATATTGGATATAAATTAGGACTTGTGTCAGTTGCATGGTCAATTCTCATAGGACTTGAGTAACATCCATTACATGTCAGAATTTGTCCACACCAACTAACGAGTTACTTGCATGACATACGTTCTGCATTTAGACCTTTGAATCCTCTGAATGTCCATGGACTCCGTACTCAATAGATTGCAAAACCTTGTTACACATGTAAGAGTTGTAACTGTGTTTGGGAAGGGTACCTTCATGGATGGAACTAAGGACATACTCTGCCTCGAAAGCTTTTCAGCTTCTCCTGGTATTGAGGTTGCCTTGATTCTTGCTTTTAATCGAGCCACAAATTGGATCTGCTTCTTTCATTTAGGCACCTAGGCATAGTCTCTCTTAATATAATTGACATCAATATGTCATTTTCATCCTCTCTTGCGCAACCCCCTTTTTTTTTTTTTTCGGATGATGGAGATCTCTAAGAAGTTGAACACAGTGGTATATTTTAAGATTCACGTTTCATTGGAAGATCAAGTGAGCAGTCTTTATGACTCTTATCAAATAGCAAGTTATTCATGCTAGAAATACCAGGTCGAAAAGGTAGCCTGATTTTATGCAATCTATTTGCGGGAAGGGACTATTCAGAGGTTCTAGGTTCACTTTTGGGTTGTAACTTTTTATCTCCTTTTACCACCACAAGTGCTGAGTAGGTTTAAGAAGCCAATGTGAACGGTGTCAAGTTACCTACTCTGGATGAAGTCCCATTCTTGCTTCCTTATTGCTTAAGCTTTCCCTTGGTATTGTGATCACAAGACTTGATAGTTGGAGGTTGCTGTCATCATGAAAAGGAAGGAAAAGCTTCTCATCTCCTTTTGCTGATGGATGATGCTCTCTGAAATCAAGTCTTAAAGAGTATCACTGAGTCTTTGCTCATGATTTACACCCTGTTTGGATGGAGGGAAAGGAATGGACAGAAAGTAAAACAAAGGAAAGGGAAGAAAAAGGAAAGGGGAGAGAAAGGAGAGGAAAGGGAAGAGATAGTTATAAAAGCTTGTTTGGGTAGAACGTAAAGGAAAAGAAAGAAATTATTAAAATCATGTTTATTTAGACCATAGCCACAAATATCGTTCTCGGTAAAATATGGGGGAGGTTTTCTTGGGTTTTTTTCGGGAAGCTATTTTTGTCAGAAAAATCTTGGGAAAATATCAGCAATTTGTAATTTAAATAAAAAATCAAAAAATTATGTTAACAAAAAAAAAAAAACTTGCGTAAAGCTTGCTGCTGCTCTATTGGATAGTTAAAACTTAAAAGATATGATAGCAGGTGGGAGTAAAGGAATGCCCAAGCCCTAAAGGCCCCAAACCTCCAAGCCCCAAAGGCCTACTGCTGGACCGCAGGTCTTCTTCCTTCTCACATCAGCAATGCCCAACCCCAAACCCTATCCTGGAGGGAAAAAGGGCTTAAAAGCCCTAATCCTCCTTTTCCGTGTTTGCCATTAAAAAGAAGAAAAGAGTTCAAAAGTGCCTTGCTAAAACTTTTTCATTACAAAACTACTCCTTTTAAAAATGAAATGGGGCACGTGCAATTTAAACTTTAAAGTTTTAAATTTTTTTAAAAACTACGAACAATGACCCTGTTTGAGCACAGTTTTAAACAGTGACGGAAAAAACACAACAAAATTGCATTTTTATCGTAATAAAATCACAATATATATTTTTTGTCAACATTTTGAAAATATCGCGGTAATTTGCCATTTTTTTCGTTTTCATTGTTTTTATCGAAAATATCACAATATTTGTGGCTATGGTTTTGGACTACATAAAGGAAAGGAAATAAGAGAATTTAAATTAGTTTATAATAATGTCTCTAAAGACTTTAAAAGTTAGAACTTATTATCCAAATTAAAATATTTAAAAATATTAATGAGTCAATTATATGACTGGATTCAAAAGTGCCACATGTATTTAACGAAAAAAAAAACTATTTTGTATATAGCATAATTCTTATTTTATTATTTTCATATTATTTATTTATTTTTTTAGAATGACTTTTAAATATTTTAATTTTTATTACCATAATTTTCTTGATCAAGGTTAACGTAATCTTTGGTCCATCATTTCAAGTCTAGAGCCTTGATATGTCCCGTTTCAAAAGGTTGTATCATGTTTGACCAACTTTGAAGCTTATTTTGACGACTAAAAAGGTTCATGTGATTGCATAAAGTTTTTTGCAATAAACAATATGAGGCATGCTCCATCAAGAAGTAATCAAATCAACCCTGTCAACAGAGGGGCTGATGTTCATTTTTCTGCATCAGTAGTTGCCTCACAGGCACAAAGGGGCATTTGATGGATTAGGAGAAGCAGTGGACTCATGTACGGAAAGGTCGTTAGGGAGAAATAATGAAGGGTAAAACTGTCACTTTGGTCAAGAGTCATTCCTTTCCATCCAAATCTCTCCATTTTTGGAGGGATTGAAATTACACTATGCAATCCTTCTCTTTCCCCTGCATCCAAACACATTTTCTTCTTGTCCTCTCCGTTCCTTCCTCCTTAATTAGCTTACCAAGCACAGAAATGACTGCCCATTCCATTTCTATCCCTCCATTCAAACAAAGTGATAGTCATGGTTTTTTTTTGGGTTTTGAGTCTTTTGACATAGTTCATCATGTTTGGCAATTTCTTTCTGAAAGTACTCCTCTTCACTGTCATGATTCTTCCTTTTCTCCTTCATTCTTTAGTCTTTACTGAAGAGTTCTACAAATTTTCTTGAACTATCAAATACTTTGAATAGTTAAATTCAAGTTTCCTTGCCTCCTTAGGTTGATAACATTCCGTTCATCCAAAGGAAGACTTGTGCCTTAGCTCTGGCTGTTTCTTTGAAATTTAGAGAAACCCAGATTCTTGAGAAGCTTGAACAAATAGTCAGGTAATCATTGTTACACATCTCATGATTGTATAGAGTTTACTTCCTGGCTTCATAAATCTATGCAGTTGATGTTTCAAATATCAACTTATGCAGTGTGTGTACCAGTGTAATTGTGGATGATGATGAAGCCAAGGATGAATCCAGGTAACACTTCACCCTGTCGCTGTGTTTTAGTATTGCTGCTCGTTAGTCTTTTCTAACTTTCAATGTGGAAGCCTTTTAGTTGAATATTTTCAAACTCTCAGCTAGTGTGCTATTGAATTTTGACAAGGTAGTCTTGCAGATTGTTGATTCTTGTTTACCTTTTAGCATGTTTGCTCACTAATTGTGTATCTTTATATCTGTTCATGCAGTTTTGCTGAAGCCGATTCTATTGGAGCCCAGAATAACCTTGATTCATTTGGTACTGGATCAACCATAGAGATGAGGAAGCGACAGGTAATTTTGGCTAGATTTTGTTGTACTGTGGAGTCAACAGTTTTTCTTTTTATGTGTCGTTAGAATTTTCAAGGTCTTGAGGTTTTCCTGTCCCATTGTATGTATGTGCATGTACGTGCGTGAAGATGTCTGATAATGCATGTGTACCTTTTAGCTTGTGTGTTTGTTAGTGGATCTCCTCAATAGCTGTTGCTATTTGTCATCATTGATGTAATTGGTCAATATGTGAATTGGATATTGAAAATTTCTCCGTAGTAGTCATTTTATTGTGCTTGCTTATCAAGGCATGGTGTCCAGATTGTGGAGACCATATATGTGCATCTTGTATTCTTAGTGGTGATCCCTTGTTACCCTTCAAACCCATAAACTTCATCTTCTGTAAGAGAAAAGGTATATAGGGCAACATAAATAAACCTATAGAAGTTTGATTTCCTTTACACCTCCATGCAAACTGAATCATGAGGCCTCTTATTATGTTATTATGTCAATGTGCATTTGTTGGAGAAAAAAATGCAACCTAGCTTTATTATATTTTCTTTTCTTTATTTTATTCTCCATGTTTTCTATCTTCAGATAAAAGAGTCTGATCCAATAAAGCAGTTAGCGTTGGAAAACATACTAAAGGAGAATCTTCATGCATGTGCTGCCATTCATGGTGAATCAAACTTTAATTCAGCCATGGGCAGGATACATCCATCAGTGTTATCTCAGTTGCAGCAGGCACTGAAGATGGCTTGAAATCTGTAATTTATGTGAAATTAGTTTTTGCTACTAATGAATCTGATGTAGCTGTTGGTTCTATCATCCGACCTGCCTAGTTGCGAGTGAATGAGGTAAGTTGCAGTTCACAATACTACCACAATTGATGCTGTTTTTTGGAAGAGAGATTTTCGCTAAGAGGTATCTACTTGTTGAGTGGCAGTTCGCTGTTTGCACTGCTTTTCATCCTTGTACACTTTGGGATGTAGAAGGTACGTCAAGCTATATGGTGGAGCTTGTTGGTCCAGTGGTATAAGTTTGTTATCCAAGTTCGCCTTTGCTTCTGTTCGAATTCCAAGTTGGAGCAGGAAATGTGGCTGAAATTTCCTTCTTGAGTTTCCTGCCGAGGCAATTTTAGGTGGCATTAAGGTTTTCTTTTTCCGATTTATGTCTTGTGAATATGCCTGGTCCTGTGTCTGCTTGGAGGCATTAGTTGATGTTTGTGACAGTCCAGGTGGATTTCATGATTGGGCTTGTAATGGCTTTTGTATATCCCCCCTGCCTTATGAGTGTCTCAATCTCTTCCAGCTCGTTTTGTCATCACCCTCTACCAATTTTTGTGGATGTAGATTATTTTTGGCAAAAGAAGCTTCATAGCAGGTTTCCTATACATGTATCTGCATGAAGAAAGGTGATACTTGTTTAGACGTATATGCTCATCTATAATTCTGTTCGTCATGAAACTGGTCCGCCAAGGTGTCCTTTGCAGTCCTTGGAATCATAAATTGTTGCTAAAGCTACCATAAACCGTGACTAATACCAATATAATGAAGAAAGGCATATGCTTAAATAGTATCACATGGATTCACCGTTGAAAAATTGAAAATTTATCTTCCCTTTGTTGATTAAGAAAAATGCTAATCCTAAATGTACCTATTGGTACAAACAGCAGAATAAACTCCCAGCAAAATGTAATTTAATTGTCTCCTAAATGTTTATTGTTTGTTACTAAACTATGGTAGCTTTGTGTCCCTCCAACGTCAGGATCTTCATGTTTTTCAGTTTGTGAGTCTTGCGTCCAACCGTTTGACGTGACAGATAGTGTTCAGACTGCCTTATCAAAATTTTGGCATTCCTTTTTATCGTAGAATTGCTATTTTTCATCTAATCAACTTTTTTTTTTGTTTAAATAAATTATTCACCAACTGATTACCATTATAGTCTCCATAGTTTTATGTTATCAATCCCTTATACAAAGATAACAGTCAATCCATCGACCAAAACCTTTTGCCGGCAGTTCGCCTTCTCTTTTTCAAGGGTCGCATTAGGCCTCCATTCCATTGAACAAACACCACTTTGCAGAACACGGGAAGGTTGTAATCTGCCGTTGAACACTCCCACTTAGCCTTAGAAGAAAGTGAAGGGAAGTGTGCAGTTTTGTTCCATGGACGGATCGTTGGTGGGAGGAGGACACCACTCCGCACTGTAGCTGGGGCCCCATGCCTTATGGGCGAAGACTTTACAATAGGGATGAACATGAGCTCAGTCAAGCTCGGTCAGCTCCGCTTGATTCATTTGTTGCTTGGCTTGGACAAACTGTGCCGAGTTCAAACTCCACTCAATTAATTCGTTTAGAACACCTCAAGTGCACATGATTCATTCTTTGCATTATAAGACCATTAGGGATGACATTCACGGAAGCAATGGAGACCTTGTAAAAGAATATACGTTGCTCTTGCTAAGTTCAAACTGCCATTTGCATAATTCATTTTCTTCTCCCCCTCTATGCCCGATTGGAATCTGTTGCCCAGCTGGAAAAGGAAAATATCGAAACCGGGGATTTTTTGTTATATATAGTTTTAATTAAATGACACTCAATCATATGTTTGTCAATGTGGATATGAACATTCTTTGAGCATTTGTGTGTGAGTATATATAAAGAATCGTTTATATTCACATTCAAGAACATCTGATGAAGCTGTCATTTCCAAATGCTCAAAAAGAATGTTTATATTCATATTCAACAACAAATGACGAAGTTGCCATTTAATTTAAAACTTGGAGAAACTCACCTGACAACACAATGTCATTAGTACTCACTTGACAACACAACGTCATTTTCTATATCAAAACAGGTTTCCTTATGAAACAGTCAGGATATATATATATATATATATATATATATATATATATATATATATATATATATATATATATATATATATATATATGTGTGTGTGTGAGAATTTTTTTACTGAATATAGATCGTAGATCGATCCAAACGGATCAACCGAATCCGTCGTTACTTGCAAGTCCAATTCTCCTTGTTATCGGTTGGAGGGGAGCGTGAAGAGGCTTAGAGGGTATAGGGTTTATCCTCCCGGCGGGCGAGTAAGGTCTCCTTCACTCCTTTTCCTTGTTCTTCTTCAGCTTTATCGCATTTCTTATAGTTCTGTAGTCTCTACTTGATTGTTTTTGTTATTTGGATTGTGAAAACCATATCTTTGCCACTCTTTCAGCCACTAGATGATGCTATATGTGCAGAAATGTTCATGCCATCGTGATGGGAATACCCCAAATTTTGTGTTCTCTATGGAAGTAAGCTGCGCGAAGTTAGATCCTAAAAGGGGATCGTTAGAGTTTGTGGGAGCGCGAGTTGAACGTAATCTATTGGGGAGCTCGAGTTCCGGGTATGGCATAATTTCTAAGAATAACAGGAAATTGGGACGTGGCTTTCCTGGTTTTCCGATAAATGCTTCTTCTAGACGTGGAAGTCCGTCAGAATACGAAAATTTAAGTAGCGGGTGTGTGTTTATTTCTGTTAAATCTGGCACCAAGTGTGTAAAGTCTTTCAGAAACAAAGGTTTTGATTCTGGTTACCGTTCCATATCTGTTCATTGTGCTAAAGGGGGCAGAAGTAGTTCGAGAAATGGAAAAGTTGAAGGTTTACGTCCTGCTGCATCGGAGAAACCCAGGCGTGGCGGTAGAGATATTCTTAGAAACCCTTCCAAAGGCAAGGGGTTGTCTTATGGAGGACGAATTCCTTCCGTGCTGCAAGCGTTAGACGACATTGAGGATTTGGACAATGCCTTGAAGCCATGGGAAGCCAGTTTAAATTGCAAAGAAATAAGCATAATACTTAAGGAGCAATGGAGATGGGAACGTGCACTCGACATTTTTGGGTGGTTAAAGGAAAAGGGGTCCTATGAACTCAATGTTATTCATTACAATATTATGTTTGGGATTCTTGGAAGATCACATCAGTGGAATAATATTCGCAGATTTTGGGAAGAAATGAAGGTCATGGGGATTATTCCCACTAACCCTACCTATGGTACCCTAATTGATTCTTATAGTAAAGCTGGACTGAAAGATGAAGCTCTTATGTGGCTAGATGACATGAGGAGCCGCAGGATAAAACCTGATGAAGTCACAATGGGGATTGTTGTACAAACGTTCAAAAGAGCAAAAGAGTTTGAAAAAGCAGACCAATTTTTCAAGGAGTGGTCCTCAGATGCTAGTCTTAGTGATGCCTGCGATGGCTCCAATGCAAGTCAAAAGCTGAATTTTCAACAAGTCAATTCTCTTTCTGCACCGCCGCCCCAGAAATTTTACAGCTCGTATACATATAACACTCTAATTGATACATATGGCAAAGCTGGTCAACTACAAGAGGCGTCAAATTTATTCAACCAGATGCTTAAGGATGGTATAGTTCCCAACACGATTACTTTTAATACAATGATCCATATTTGTGGCAATCATGGGCTTATTGAAGAAGCAGATGCCCTTTTGTTGAAGATGGAGGATCTGAGGTGTCTTCCAGATGCAAGAACATACAACATACTCATGTCCTTGCACGTGAAGAATCAGAACATCAATATGGTCTCTTGTTACTTCGCAAAAATGAAAGAGTCTGGCCTCAAGCCAGACCATGTGAGCTATCGTACCCTCTTGTATGCATTTTCAGATAGAAACATGGTGGAAGAAGTTGAATCAGTAATTGCAGAAATGGACCAAGAGGGTGTCTATGTTGATGAATTCATACAAACAACAGTCATGAGGATGTATATAGATGTCAATATGCTTGAAAGATCATGGGCTTGGTTCGAAAGGTTTCACCTTGGCAAAGAAGAGATGAGTTCTGAATGCTATTCTGCAATTATTGATGCTTATGGTGAGCGTGGTTACCTGCTGGAAGCTGAAAAGGTATTTCATTGTTGTTCTGATAAGCAAAGATTAAGTGTTACGGAGTTCAACGTGATGATTAAGGCTTATGGCAAAGTCAAAATGTATGACAAGGCTTGTCAGTTGATTGAAACTATGGAGTCTTATGGCATCCTTCCAGACAAATGTACATATAATTCTCTGATACAGATATTTTCTAGTGCTGGACTCCCTTATAAAGCAAGAAGTTACATCAGCAAAATGCAGGAGGGTGGATTTGTAGATGACTGTGTCCCATACTGTGCTATTATTTCCAGTTTCATTAAGTTAGGTCGGTTGGAAAAAGCTGAGGAGCTTTTTCAAGATATGGTTATTTCCGGTGTGAAGCCAGATATTGTTGTGTTTGGTATACTAATAAATGCATTTGCTGAAATTGGCAGCGTCGGACATGTTAAAAGATATTTCTCTCTGATGTATGAGGCAGGTTTCTCTGGAAATTCAGTTATTTTTAATTCTTTAATTAAGTTATACACCAAACTTGGGTGCTTAAGAGAAGCGGAGGAGATATACAAGTTGCATCAGTCATCAGATGATAGACCTGATGTGTATTCTTCCAATTGTATGATTGACTTGTATAGCCAACACTCTATGGTTAATGATGCCGAAGAAATCTTCAAGTACCTAAAATGCCAAGGAATAGCTAACGAGTTCTCTTATTCGATGATGCTTTTTCTATACAAGAAGGTTGGCAGATTCAGTGAAGCGTCTTATATTGCTCAAGAAATGCAAGCACTTGGCCTTCTTAGTAAGACATTGAGTTATAACAACGTGATTTGCTTATATGCTTCAACTGGAAGATACAGAGAAGCTGTTGAAACATTTTCTAGAATGATTGAATCTAGAACACTGCCAGATGGTTCTACTTACAAAACACTTCGTACCATTTTGATCAAAGGAGGGGTTTCCAAAGAGGCTGTTAATCAGCTGAAACAGAAACAAAAGGAAAATGCCTTGTGCGGCACCCATGCATGGTTGGCTACTCTTTGTGCTATGGTGGGAATGCACAATGAAGCTCAACAGGCATGCTTTACTATGAGACAGTTTTCTGAAACTGCTGATGCTCCTCGAAGTATGTCATTAGCTACGGGCGGTTCTGGGTGTGCACTTTAAAACACCCTAGTTTAATGTATAGGTAGGTTTAATTGAGATTATATATAGAAAGAAGCGACAATGTTTAGTGGCTTCGAAGTTCAAGACGCCTGTTTGGGGTAGTGCCATTCAGGTACTTAATAAATTTTTATTAGAGATATAGTAGGTTTCAATTATTTATGCACCATTAGCTTGCATATTCCATTTACCATCATGTTTTTCTTACTACTTTATGGAGACCACATCTGTAATCATTTCAGGCTTGAGTTTTCAGTAGCAGATTATTGGAGACGCTTTAGTTACAGCTGACATGTGGATTTGCTAGGTCGCATTGTGAAAAGATAAGACCTAGGATCGAAACCATATCTGTGACTAAATAAAGTATGATTTACCTTAGCCTAAAAGTTTTGACTAAATGTTTTTTCTATTAGTTGAGTTCAAATAGGCTGATTTATTATTTAGCTTCTTGCTCATATTCGCAATTCCAGGTTATGTTGAAAATTCTAGAAAGTTAATGTATGTGTGAAACATCAGGTTGGTGTCTCGCTGACTTTTTCTTGGCTACTCGTCTCCTGGTTGTAGAACCAACTCTCATGGTTGTTGCAAGCTCCAGCTTTCTATACTTGATGTAGGTGATAATTTAAAATGTGAAAAGTTGGTTGAATTTGCATGATACTACCTACTGCTCTGGCAGTTGACACCTAGATCGCTGGAAAACACTGTTTTCTTGCTGTTCCCTCCCAAAAACCGCCTTCTGCAAGATCTTCTTCAGAATAAGTTATCAAGAGCTTGCCGAGTTACACCTTGTTGTTTTAATGAAAAGCGAGGTTAATGGTGATTTCTGAATTCCCTTTTGCAAATTTCTCTCTTGGGATGAAAAAATGGCTTTGCATTTTGTGCAGCTTGTAGGGATTTATTGCTCTTTGTGCAACTATCTCACCCAGAAAGAATGAAAGTTCGTTTGAAATTCTGGTGCAGATGGGGCAATTTGTTCTTTTCTGTACTAGAAAATTTTTCGTTATGTGCTCTTTAGCTTGTATTGAAGTCGTTTCCAAAAAATGAAGTAAAAAACAAACTAATGGTATGGATTGTTCCAAACAAGTGATGGTTTTTACTTGATTAGTTGTCGCGTTTTATATGCTTGAATTGTCCATCAAACTCTCTTTATCAGTGAGTTGCATTAATGGATTAAACAGCAAAATGGAGGACCTGAAATGTCAACTGGAGTATGTTATTCACAATTTTTTCTATTTCCAGATTACATTACAATCTGGAATAGGAGGAACAGAACCAGTTTATCCCTATGCAATTCAGTAAATTTGAATTGTTTTCTGTTTATGAAACATGGACCTCATTTTTACTATAAACAATTTCTATTTAGATATTCCTTGCACAAATTTATTTATATATTTATTTGTTGATATTCGTTAAGTAAAAGCTAAAAAATTTATCACTTGAAACTAGTAGGGCTAAGTCTGATAAATTGGCAGACACTTTTACTTCCATATGCTGATATCAAAGATTTAGAACTTGAGATCTTAAAAGATGCTCAGAGCTGCAATGACCACAGCTTTGCCACTGGTGGCGTCGGTTGTGATAAAGGACAAGTTGAATCCTGCACTCCACAGATGCTTCTGCTCCAAATGTTTGAGCTGGATGTTGCCAGTTCAATATCTAGGGCGTCCATCCGTAGCCAAAAAGGCCAAAGCTCTGGCGAGTCTTTTGTGAGGCGAGGAAAATTTTTTTGAGGTTTTATATCCATGATGTACTCATCAACTTGCCAATTTGCTTCTTCACCGTTGAATCTGTAACAGAATGGTAGCTTGTTAATTGTTAATTTTATCTTTTGTAGATAACTTTTTTAATTCATATATATTTTTCACTGGACCTGCACTTTTTTTTTTGTTGCACCTGCATCGGCACCCATACACTTGTTTTTTTGAAAATTGTTGCACCCGTATCCGCACCAGCACCCATTCTCCACACCTGTGTAACATAGTACAGGAGCAATGGCTGAGACTGCAAATCCATTTCAAGCTGCCTTTCGCCGGAAAAAGTTGCACAAGCAAAAAGGATCATGTTGACAGAATGACAGTCAGATGCAAATGCTATCCAACCAATTCCAGCATCATTTGTGGAAGAAGACTTTTTAAGGTGAAGCAGTTGGATCCCAGCTCCTCTCCTTGTCTTTCGTGTTTAATCTTTTCATGGGATGCTCACATGCATGCATACAAAAAGGATTTTGATCCCCAAAAAGGGGCCACATGTTTGCCTCATTCAAACCATAATAAATTGCTATTCCTATCCAACCAGGAGCTTGTCTATAAATGTTCCACTTTTTGTATTATTTTATTATATTTTCATTTTTTTAAATTATTTTCCTTATTGGATAAACATGAAAATGTGGGAGACAAACCCAAAAAGTTGGTACCCACTTGGAGGGTGTCCAATCCGTTTCACATCTAAAATATCAAATGGGGCCCTTGTGAAGGGACTGAAAGCAAGATTATCCACATTTGAAACATAGAAAATGCCATAAAATGATAGTCCCATGTCTACATACCAGTGGATCGTGGCTGCCGTCGCATTGATCTCTTTTGGGGACTTTGCATCTTTTTTTTTTTTCCTGATTAAGGTAAATCTCCAAGTTATTAATTTATGAGGACGCTAGAACTCGCGTCGGATTCTCAATTTTGATCTTTAGTTCTTTTTGGGCAAAATTAGCTCGATATTAATTTTAAGTTTTAATAATTTTTGTTAAAATATTAAAATTGGGTCCCCAAAAATTGTAAATCTTTGAGGCATGTGTGCATATGCATGAGTGGGCAGGGTGAAAACTCCACACACAGAAAACCTGAAAGCTCTATCCTTCTCTTTCTGGCCATTGATAGATCTAACTTCGGAGGGCTTCTAAAATAAAACATCTCATATTTTTGTCTTCAAAAGAATACTTGAAAAATGTTCCAGGAATCGATTTCTGGAAAAAAAAGATGATGTTGAAGACGTCATAGGGCTTGACTTGGATGCTGCTGCCTTACAAGTTGGAACATCAAAAAATCAGGATTTTTCATCTTTCTGAAGAATGCGAGATAAATAATGCAAATTACGTGATTGGGTTTGTGGACAGACCTAATAAAATTTTCATAAAGATTGAAAGAATTCAGTGTTCACCTGTATTAAATAGTAAATACCTTCTTTTCCCATATTTTACAAACAGTTTCCCGATTTGGCTCTTACCTAACTTTCCAAAGAACACATGCATGTGCATGCGTTTTGCATATTAATGCCTCCCTTAACCAAAAGTTTACATATTAATGCCCCTCTCATTGAAATTTCTAGATTTAAGTACAAAGATTGAATTCCATTATTGGGATCCTGTTCCTGGCAACTCAAAAATGAAAAGAACAAACACAGCGTTAGAAAGGGACCATGCTCACATAGAGCGGAACAAGATGTTCCAGAGTAGCCCAGACTGTCCCTTCGATGACGTTCTGAGGGTAACCTCTAACTGTGGAACACGCAGGGGCGCATTTTACATGCATGCCCAACATTTGTGATGTTCCACACAGCGTTACTAGCTATAGAATTCTAAATTTTAAGGGCCACTAATATATAAATAAAAAAATATCTTAAAATGTAATATCAAAATATACTTTTTGTAGATCTGTGTAGGCAATTGCCCACACAGTGCTTACACCTGTCTTCGGCCCCTGTTTGAGAGGAAATCTAAAACCCAACCTTTATGGGGTGGAGCCAAGGGGGCTGGCAGGGACCATCCTCCTCCCCTTCGCCGCGAGAAGAAAATATGACCTATAGTTTTCAAAAAATTTAATGTGGCCTTTGTAAATAATTTAAAAAATATAGTTTGGCCCTTGTAAAAATTTTGAAAAATATAGTTGAGCCCTCCAAGAAAAAAAAAAAAAAAAAACTTAGCTCTGGCGAACTTTGGAAACTAGGGCAGATCTGTTAAAAGGATTGTAGCATTTTTTAGCTGCACAAAAGATCAACCCTAGCCTAATCAGGGTTACAAATGGATCGGACCTGGCGCAAGGGTTTTAGCTTCATTAGATGCACTTGACCTAATTAAGGCGACAAACGGGTCACAACTGGTACAAGGGTTTTAGCATTTTGTTTTAGCTGTTCCAACCGGTCCGTTTGACAAATGAAAATTGTTCCATGAATCTACTCCAAATGTTGGAGTATATTGGTATATTCATATAATACTTTTTTAAGGTGTTTGATGAATGTGCCTCAATTTTTAGAACATATTCATGAAACAGTTACATACTGTTTTGTTTGTTAAACATACATTAAGTGCTGAAAATTGAACCTGTTTGCGGCCCTAGAGATAACCTTCTAGGGGACTTGAATTTCATGATCTCGCTTACATTTGATCAGAAAAATATTGAAAGAATAAAGCGCCTTTTGCCACTCAAATTGTTGTTATTTTTATAAAACTAGGTGAACCCCATGTAGGACAACGACTAGTCTGCTTCAATTTAGGGCTTGTACCAGGAAGCTTATCCTGGTAGACAAGATATGCCAAAAAAAAAAAAAAATCAACAATAATAACACCAATGGGTCCACAATATTCTTTTTTCCTTTCTTTTTTGTTGTTGACATTGAAAGAGATGCAATTCATGATCTGGGTGCCTGTTGACATGTCTGAAAATAAAGGGTCCAAATTCATGCAGGAGCTCCCAAATTCATGAACTTGGTCATATTTTTTAAATCATTCCAAATGTGCCCTGAATCCAAAGCTTTTTGTGGGCCCCATTATGAGGCAAGCCTGTGGGTCCCACCTTGAGATCTTCCTGTGGGTGCACACAATTGTCAGATTTTGGGCCACAAGATTGCACCAGTGTGCTGTGATCAGCATGAACCAGTTGATATAAACCAGTCAACTGCAATGGTTTGATACTAAGGGTGGGTATCGGGCCAGGGGCCCAGGGGGGAGGCCGGCCTGGCCCAATAAGTGCTGGCCCGGCTCGATCCGGCTCGGCCCGATAGCCCGGGTATTGGCCCTGTTAGTTTAAAAATAAAAACAAAATTTTAATCATAAAATAAAATTTTTAATATAAAATATATTTATTAATAATAAATATATATTATTAAAATAAAAAAATTAAAAAATATATATTTTTTTAAACTTAAATGGACCGGGCCGGCCTATCAGGCCCGGCCCGACGCCCACCCTTATTTTTATGTTGGATATACTGAAAAAAAAGAAGAAGAAGAAGAAAAAGAAAAAAAAAAGAAAATCTTGATGCACAGGTTCTGCGTGACGTGTGGGTCCCACCACAGCCTAGGATTCCCAAACTTTCTAATTAGGATACAGTTCAAGCTATCAGAATCATGATGTGTATTGATGCCCAAAGTCATACTGTTTTGTTACAAAGGGAAGAACTCTGCCTTAATAATTAAAAAAAATGTGTATGCACCTGTCAATTTTGTTCATGATATGACCAGACCATGATGTTGGTCTTTATATATATATAAAAAAAGTTGGTTCAATGGTGGCAGCTTGATTTTTCTTTTTGAAGCTGTTGAAAGGGCAACCAATTTCCCTGTTTGGGTGAGTAACTCTAGTTCTCGATTTTTAAAGATCTCGGTCGCTTATCTATTTTTTATGTCCTTTTCAGGAGTAAAGTCACATTTATCGAGTTCTTAAGGAAGAAAAATGTTCTTTCTTTGGGGAAATATCGGATAAATTTTAGTTTAATAACATGTTAGATAAAAAGTGAACAAGTACAATGAAAAATTGAATTGCAAAGATAAGGAAAGATGACATGATATGAAATGGGTGAAGTTACAAGGAGGGGGAAATTTACTATTTGAGAATTTGACAGCTTGAAGTTCCCCTATCATACTTGTGACCATTGATAAAGACCTAACTTTTGCTAATGAAACTTAGGTTCAAAAGAAATAACATCATTTTTTAATATTTTCAGAAGATGATGCAGTTCGCAAAAAATGTTGGCTCAAAACTATAAGGGAGTATTTGACTCAGGTTCAGGAGACGCAATATCAAACAAGTCCAAAGGTAGCCAGTGGTTCCTGTAGCTTCGGTTTTGTAACTGGTGAAGTCCCATCTCCTTGATAATGTTCACAAACCATCACCTACAGGTCCAATGGAGCCCTACAGGGCAGGCACAAGATCAATCATAAACAAAAAAGAAAGCGGGGGTGGGGGGAGGTTTCAATTATTGAAACGGAGGACATGACAAGATTCTGATAACTTGAAAGTACTATACACACATGATATTTCAATGAGATATCCTCTCCAGGCCACACAATTTGAGAGGATGCATCTTGCCTTCACTTTGGGAATATATAGCCACATGGAGAGAGAGAGAATCAAATGGAATGCATTGAGACAAGAAAATTAGATGGCAAGTTGTCAGTAAGTTCTATAAAAGTTAAAAAGAGAAGAAAAAAACTGAAAAACCAAATGAAAGAATAGAGTGAACCGATAAAATGAGAATATATAACAAAAATTAGGGGCAAGAGGTCCCTACGTACAAAAACAAACAGCAAAAACAAAAACAGAAAGAAGAAATATACAATACAATGCACACAAAAATAAGAGAAATGGAGTGAGAGAGGAAAGACAGAACGGCACAGTCACCCAACCGTAAACGGGCAGCAGCGAAACGAAAGAATAGAGTGAGAGCAAAGAGAAGGAAAGAAAAAGAACATTATTACTCAACTTTACTAGCAAAACCCAAACAAGAAGTTAGGGGATTAGATCCCAAGGGGAGGCAGGTGTGGGCTACCTGTGCACAATTGCTCATACTGACATCAAAGAAAAATTATTGTTTTTATATTGATAAACAATTCTTTTCATTGCTTCTTTTAAAAATTTAAAATTTTATATTTAATTCCTCTTAAGCCAAAATTTTCTAGCTCAAATTTGAAAACAACAAACCAAGTATTCAGACCATGCGCAACACAAAAAGGCAAATTCAAATAAGACAGAAACACCATGAACCCTCATAACAAGCAAGACTTAACACAGCAAACAACGAGCCAAAATCATGGTACTTCAGACTGTGAGCAACCAGCTTCTCCAGAAATAACCACGAAGGCCGTTTATGAGGCCAACAAGCAACAGCATTTCCGCAAAATACGCCCATAACTAGCAGGTTGGCAGTGTTTAAGCGCCTTTTTACTGCTCTGTCTCCATTCTTCTTTGTTCTGTTATTCACATGCTTTCAACTTGCAATCTTAGCAGTTGCTATTGTCTTCCACCGGTAACTTCTGTTTGAGTTCATCCAATAGCATGGCAGTGCCATCCGCTTCTCCGGCGTTCCGCCATCGATGTCCTCTTGTCCTCCATTGTTATCGTGCGCTTCTACAGTCCTGTTTTCTTGCTTCTCTCACCGTCCGACATCTATCGCGAAGCATCCTCTCTTGTAAAACCGGCTTCGGTATTGAGGTTGGAAAATCGAATTTAGGATTCTCCATCGCCGGACGTCCATTTCCCGAACATATTGAGTGGCCATTGAAGCATTCCATTTTGTGCGAGCGTTTCTTTTTCTCCCTTTTCTGTTTTTCACGCACCTACATGTGTATAAGATTATTTACTACTTTGCACGTAGACAATGGCAGCAGACCATGTGTTTAGATGAATGGCGATGAGTTATGCGTGGCGTGCAGGTGGCCAGAGGAAAATCTCAAAATTGTGATGGAGAAGAAGGGGGTAAAGGCCATCTGTGGGCAGCAGGGAGGTGGGCGGGAGGAACGGCGCAGACACCGGCGAAGAGAGAGATAGCAGTGAAGAAAGAGAGAGAAAAGGAAGCCCACAAAATGGAAATTCATTCAGAACAAAAATGTAATGACAGCCATCAAGATAAAAGCGGCATAGGAGAAAAATTAGCAGAAAAAACCAAGAAAAATTAACATAAAAACAGAAACCCAAGGAGGAACACAAGCATGAGAAGGGGCGAAGAAAAAAGAGTTCGTAAAGAACAAAAGTGATCTTGTTGCCAAAGCAACGGGAGGAAGTGGATATTTGTTATACATTTTACTGAGGCAACTGCCTCAACGTTTGATTGTTGCATATACATTTTACTGAGGCAACTGCCTCAACGTTTGATTGTTGCACTTTTCTTGGGACCAGGGGGAGGGAGGGGGCCGTGTAGGCCATGGCTCTATCCTGGTCAATGAAAAAAAAAATTTATATTGAAAAAAATATTATTTTTTTAATTACTTTATGTATTTTTAGGATTTAAATTCAGTTTGGCTCTACCTGAATGAGAACTAGAAGTTGTTGGGACCAACAATTAATGAGTCAAAACCCCTACCACTATTGACTGAATGTGGTGAAGATAAAAAGAAAAGAACCTGCCGATCAGGGTGTGTGGGGGAGAAAAGGCCAAGTGGTGGCATGTATGTGACAAAAAAAACACAATAGTCAATAAAAAAAGTGTTGCCTGACTATACAGAGAAACAAAAAGAACACTAATTAATTAGGTGGATCTTAATATGTTCGACAAGATTTAAAGTATTGATGTGGCCATCAAAAAAAATCAAGCAAAAACCATGACACCGATTGAAGAGCCAAAAAACCAAAAGACATGACATGGGATACTACAGGTCCAAAAGTAACACCTACAAGAGAAAGAAAGAGGGAGAAGTGGAGCTTATCAGCACCTATAAAAACTTTTGAAAAGATTGGTATCATATTCATTGAATACCATTTCATTTTCATGGTTCAAGATGCTTTGATAGTGAAAAGTTGAAGAAACTCAACTCAAAATCTGGTAGTCCTCCTCAACCCATAATAATGAGAATGGCCATTGAATAATTAATTGAATAATAGATCTCCGAATCCAATCGTTATTGATATACTGAGTTCGAGCAGTTAAAATAAGTAGGGCGTTTGATGGCAGATAATGAAATCTTGACCATTTTTTTTTTATTTAAGTCGTCTATTTTAATTTTTTTTATTTTTTTTTTAAATAGTCGCAGGGGCTGCTCATACATTCCCATAAAAGTGAAATCCCTGTGATAAGGTGGATGTCGAGTGTAGCAGAAAGATTCGACCAAGACAGTGACATTCCTGAACACCTGGTTGTTTGCGTTCTTCTCCGATTTGTGAAGATCTCTTGGGTTCAGAAGCTTAAATATTAAAAAAAAAACAAAAGAAAGACCCTAAAAATGACTAAGATATTTGTATTCAAGTCAACCTAAAGTACTAACGATCCTTACCAATTTTTACCAAGCGATGCACCTTGGATATTCAATCCAAAACCTTGTTCAATTGGCAGATTTTAAGTCGAAACCACTCACCAAGTGGCGGCGACTAGCTTGTTGACGTATGCAAGTTGGAATAGCAAAATACTTTTATTTTAGGTTTTAGACTAGATAGATTTATTCAGGTAACCTATGTAACAGGTGGTAAGTGAGAAATATCAGGGTGTTCGAACGTCCAGACCTACTTCCTTAAAGATCTTATCGGATTTCAACTCATCTTTTAGCAGTTTCAGTTTCAACTCTAAAAAAACAGGAATCAAGACAATCAATTACTTGACCATTCATTTTATAAGTTCTTGAAGATCTTTCACAATTTTCAATAAATGAGTAAACTTTCTAAAACGAGTCGTTACAATATGCTCCTTTAAAGCACACCTGTCTGCGCATGTGCAACTCCGAGTCTAAGTGTTGAAACCATGCTTTAATACCACTATAACCACTTGACCCACTACTCCATCGAATTCAAGCATCTAGTTCACTGGATCCCAACCCATCTTGTAGCCTATTCGATTACAGCCTGAAGAAAGCTATATATATATATATATATATATATATATATATATATATATATATATATATATATATATATATATATATATATA
>JAANDH010000227.1:184519-337313 GCA_011799765.1 Nymphaea thermarum | reverse complement strand
ATTAAAACCCTTATGTAGGTTTTTGACTCATCTTTTTCTTCTGAAGATGATGTGACATTGATGTAACTATAAACAAACATATAAGCTTTTGTTTAGATCTTCATATGGTAATATAAAAAATGTGGATAAGGTTTCAGAAGACACGCGGATGGGGAGAGAATGATGTAACTATATAAGATTTGTGCAATTGATCTTATTGGCATGATTGATTTGGCCAGCAATCAGCATTGATTGATTGGCCAAATGTTCGTAGGCACGAGCCAAGCCCAAGCGTGGATCTTGTGCGCTCAACTCGTTCCACATGTTCAATTAAGTCTCAAACTCGAGTCAAGTTCGAGCCCAGCTTCAAAAATGCTTGTCTAAGCTCAGTGTCTCTAGTCCCTACTTAAAACAAGCACTGCCTATATCCAGGAAAATGTCATTTTAAAAAGCTTTTTTAGCCTTTTACATTGAAAATTTTGCGGAACTTATGAAGCTTTCAAGGCCATAATTAACCGATTAATTAATAAAATCTTATAGACGATCATTTTCTTTCCATTTATGACTCAAGGAAACTGTACATAGGCCGAGACACTTCGGGATGAGGGAAAGGGTGGAAGCTTCCAAGAAACTAAATATTTTAGTGTCAAATTTGGATATCAATGGATTTGTCATGTATTGGTTACGATGCAGCCGGCTTGAACAATATTAAGTTTTTGGATTGCACCAAACAATGATATACATCTAATGTTGAAGTCCTTATCTATTTTGGCTCGAATATCTCGAGTCAAAACCTTAGCCAGGTGGATGGAGCTCTTGTTATTGGCGGTCGAAACTCCTTACCTTTTTTTTGGCTCAAATATCTCGAGTCAAAACCTTAGCCAGGTGGATGGAGCTCTTGTTATTAAACTCGAAAACTTCGCCGTCTAGCCAGCACAGAGGGGCCCATTCTACATGAAAGCTTGAGACCCATCCCCTTCGAGCCCAGGTAGGTTTGAGAAGATGCACTAGGACAAAGAACATCAATTAAGAGTTGTCTAGACTCCCAAACTGTGGCTCAATCTTGACAAAAGATCCCTGAGATGGACGGCTAGGATATAAGACAAGATACAATCTATAGCGTGAAAATAAAAAAAAAAAAGTTTTTTCTTTTGATTAATTTTATTTTTTAACCCTATTATAGTTTTTATTTTAATCTTGAAAAATTACTGAATATAGATATTAATATAAGGTAATGAAAAAGGCATAATGATTAATGAACTGCTTGTTTACGAAAATAAAATGTGAAATGCTATCAAAATAGAGTTTTGAAAATATAATGCTTAATTTTCTTATAATATAAAGGTCGTTGGCGTGATAGTATTAGTACTGTATATATCCAAGCCAATTCAGTTTACAATAACATTATCCACTTGTCATCTCCACCGTCCATTTTATGAGAAAGCACTTATTAAAATGTGGTTTATATTTGCAGTCCCCACGGATCCACTACAAAGGCAGGTCGCGTTTGGCTGAGCACCAACAAAATCACGAAATTATTACGATTATTCACGATAGCAAAAATAAATAACCTGATGTACGTTCCCATTGCGTTTTGAGGGGACGCGTATGATGAAGATCCAAAATCCATATCCATGATGGCCGGGTTTGACTTTGTTTGGATCTATGCATCACTAAATTTGACTGGGTCGGATATAGGATGGAGTTTGGATCCTGAACTTGGGTTTGACGGGAGAAAATTGCTGCCGAATCTGGAACTCATTACCCAACCAAAAGTATATTAATTTGATTGCTTTATGTTGCCGTTCAAGTTTGACTGGAACTCATCTTGGATCCGTATTCAGATTGAATGCGTAAATCTGAATATGGATTCCAGTGAAACTCTAATTGCTCCAAATCCAAGTGCTCATGAACATCTTCTCCGAGATTTGTCTCACAGATGGGTCCGAAACTATCGGATCCAAACATGTCTTATGAATGGAACCACTTAAAATAGTGTTCTTTGAAAAATGTGTGTTATATTGTTTATAACACAAGTTCCGGATACATTATGTTTTTCTTTAAAAAAACATGCATGATTAGAGATATCCATATCTAATACATAAATATTTCATATCTTTTGCAATAAGTATGAAATATTTATATATTAGATATGGATATCTATAGTAATGTATTTATATGAATATAAATATTATTACTGTGTTCCAATAATACAAGGTTCTTCTTATCCAATAATACAAAGTTCTTGTTATCAAATGCCCTCTAAGGAGTTGACATGATCATTAGAAAGTATTCAGTAGATTGATACCTTGTTCAATCCAAGGTGGAACCAGAAGTCTAAACAAAAGGTGAAAGCGACAAAAGAAAGCATCCATGGTAGTCCAGAGAAGACGGTCAAAATGAAAAGTCAGTTGTTTAACCGAATTCAAATCCAATCTTCTACCAGCAGTAGTTCTTACTTTTCCTTGGAAGTCTTCAATTTGCTTTCTTCCATCACCTTAGAATAAAATAATATTATATTGAATATATACTTTATATTACCTATCTTAACTTGGATATAATGGATGATTGGAATTTGACTAAAGTGTTCTTATCAACAATTTTTATTCAGACCAATCAAATGAGCTTGATCCTGAACCATAGTTTTCTTGAATGACTCTCCTGAACTTTTCTGGGTAAGAATTAGTCAAATGGATTTGTTGTGAGTCTATGTCCATATATATAGATACAGACACATATATATTCTATTCAAATATAGCTTTTATGTGTGCCTTTGAGCGTTCCAAGCTTTTCTTCTTGTAAATTTAACAATACCAAATACCAATAGATGTAACATATAATAAATAAACACATGAACCAAAAAATTTATACATTCGATTTCTGGACTTTTTTAAACCTCATGAAATCTAGTTTATACATCTGACTTGTATGATTTTCTTAGTCTTATAAAGTTCAATGTTTACATATATTTATACACATCAATTTACAAAATACAACACCCGTTGTGGTAAAGTGCTATAGGGTATATATATATATATATATATATATATAAAATGGGGAGAGAGAATGTGCCCATTCATTTATGTCCTTCAAAATAATAGGATAAAAAAAAATCTTTACTGATTAATAAATTGATTCAGTGAAGGCACTTCGGATTTCAAAATTGGATCCGGGTTTGGATTGGACGAGGGCAAACATATGATAAACCAGATCCGACCTAGACACGATGACGAAGCAAGGCGTGCGGTGGGCCCATTCATGATCCTTTCTCAAAAGTCTTAATGGGATATGAGAAGCAATTGGGAAAAGATCTTGGGCATTTGAGAAATAGCCGGGTATTAAAGCGTCCCTCTGCGGATTTTCCGACCCTCCATTTTCGCCGCGGCCGGATTTTTCTGACTAGAATCTGCCGGTGACGGCGGCGAAGGAAAAAGGACAAGAAGAAAGTAGAGAAGAAGAAGAGAGAGAGAGAGAGAGAGAGAGATGGATGGGGTGTACCCTGGGGAGGACATAACCGATCCCTTCTGGTGTTCCTCTACTTCCAATGGAGAAAAACCTAGCAATTTGAACCGAAACGCTTCGGAGTGGGCGCTCCATAGATTCATCCATGAAGCCTCCCCTTCCGCTTCTCCCTCTTCCCTCCAGAAGAAAGCAACAGCGGATAGCGGTGGCGGAGGTGGCGCTCGGAACGATGTTTTCGAGTTAGAGAAGCCGGCAGCCGCGGTGCCTCCCATGGGCACGCCGGAGTACCAGGCGATTCTGAAGAAGCGCCTGGATCTCGCCTGCGCCGTGGTTGCTTTGACCCGGGTACGGTTTACCTTCTCCCTCGTTTTTTTTTGGTTTACTGCTTTTGTCTTTTTTGTCGCTTCCAAATGAGTTCATATTCGGGTGGAGGAGCTTAGCTTCTGTTTGTTGAACCTTGTGGTGTCCTGAGGTCTTCGGGCTGCATGTTATATTCCGCTACGCTCTTTTCATCATATACCGATTGTTCTCTTGGTTTAAATGGGACAATTTAATCTGTTTTTGCTTTCTCTAGATGGAAAGTTCCGGCATTCCTAACTTTGTTCCAATAATTGAATTTTTTGACTGTTTGGGATTCTGAAAATTCGCTTGGAGTGAATGGTCGTGGGTTCGTATGGATCGTGCTATTTTAGGGTGTTTTATATGGAATTGTTTGCTTCATTTCATCGTTGAACTGAAAAATCCGATTGGAAGGAATCACATCTATAGAACTCTGTTTACATAGGGGATTTCCAGTGTAGATTACACATTCTGGAAAAAGAAAAAGATTAAACTGTATCTTTGGTCAAATTATTTCCTTGGTGTTCTAAGTTCCTAACTACTACAGGATCTTATGTCAGTTTGGTTTAGGTGTTACACGCCACTGCACAGCAGATAAACAGATTAGCATGCTTTTCTAATAGATACTCCTTGTCAGAACTACCAAAGAGGGATTATGTGATACTGGTCTCAAATCCATGTTCTTTGTGAATTCAGTAGGTTAATTTGGCTTTTTAGTTTTTTTTTCCCTTTTGAGCTTTTAACTGCCAGGCGGTCTAGACATGCTTCTCTGTTTTCTTGTCTATTCCTCTGCACGTTTCAATTCTGGCATGCTGGACGGCGTGGCTGCCGTATGAAGTTATGGTCTTGGATCTGTTGGTATGCAACGAAAGGACCTTTTAGATGACACTGACGGCTGAAGCATGTGTTCAAAGTTTCAAATCATCTCTCCTTTTTCCTATTTCTGTAAGATGCTGATTCTATTAAGAACTTATGAACGAGTAAAATATGAGAAACTGAATTCGCCTGAGCATCATAAAATAGGCGCTACTTCTTTAAAAGGCTCAAACATATGAACAAAGACTTTGCTTCCATTCTAAAGAAAGTTCGTTTTTTTTTTATTTATTTATACAAACAACCATATGTGTGTTATTTATCCTGTTCGACCAAAAAATTGTGGAAGAATAAGTTCGACTCTCTCTCTCTCTCCCTCCGCTCCTCTCCTCTCCTCTTTCATTCATGTTTTCTTCCACAAATTTTTGGTCAAAGCTGGATAAATAATAGACCAGGATTAGACTTTGCCATTTTTTCCGCACTTTTCACCTTAATGGTGAAAATTTGTTCTATATCTAGCCGACCACTAGAGTTCTTTTGAGGTTGGGTGGAGATTGTTGAGTGACTGCTTAACCTTTGAGTATTGACTATTAAATTTTCATCTATGTCTTCCTTGGTCAAGACTATAGAGATGTATTGCATGCAGATGGAGGATTCTAGGGATACGAGTTTGTCCAGAGAGGATTGTCCTGTTATTTTCAAGATTATAAACTACTTAAGGATTGATTTATTGACCAATATATCTATTGTTTATTCATTGTTAACTCCATAGGAGAACCCTAAGGAAGTCCTTACCTCAAAAATAGTATCTTGAACTACCTCAGCTATTTAGTAACACGAATATGTTCCCTAGTTTTGATGGTTTGATGATGTCTTGCCATTCAACATATTAGAATGAGTGAACCCTAATGCAGAATCATTGCTCTATAATTATGAGTTCATTGTTGATTAAAAAAGGATAAATTAAAACCTGTTATTGGTTTATCGGTGTGTTTTATGCTTTGTCATACCTTATCTCTAATATACATCATAGCGTTTTTCTTCCAGTGGTTTGTGATGCTAGATTATTAGAAACTATCTGCACTAAATTTCTTGCTGCAAGATTGTGGTAAAACAATTGATGCTTCAAGCAACCACCTCCACTCATTCATGTGTGGTTGAAAATTGTGCATATCCTATATATAAATATATCGAATTTTTGTGAGTGTGTGAATGGGTCCTAGCAAACGAGAGTTATTGATCAAAGCAATATAGCATTTTTCCTTCATATTGTCATACAACATTCTGAACTAGAGCATTTCAAATGCATCATTGGCAACTTGATGTCTACTTGATGGTCGTCTATGTGATGGTAAACATGGCCGGTTTAAGCCTTTTGACATGTTTGCAGGCACCAGGTGTCAAATCACATGAAGCTACTCTGGCTGATAATGGGAATCAAGGTTCGGAAAGATCTGAGTTATGTTCTCAATCATCGACTAAAGGTATAAGTTTCATATTATTGTCAGTTATCCACATTTGGGGAGCAGTCCTGGTATTTTGCCACTTCACATGTGTACTTCAATAAGGTCCACGTACCCCGCGCTGTACCCATACCTAAAGTGGGTACTTGGACACAGTTGGGTGCTTTTTCTCTATTGTGAACTGTAATTGAACGAGTTCATGACAAATTAAAATCCCTGTTGAGCATTTCCACTTCATATGCTCTAAGGCATAAGGCATCAAATATGTTAACAAGAAAGTGCTTTTCATAATGTATTGAGGTTCTGGTTGATTGATGGTATCACTGCTATTAGTACTATTGTTGAACATTAATTAATACCTGTCACCAACAAACCAAGTGCAAAAAAAATTTCTTACATTTGGATGCCCAAAAACCTAGTTGCTGTAGCTTTTGACTGATAATACATTGTGGCTAGTCCTTGAACATAAAACATATCTTATGATTACTGATTTTATTATTTTTGTTATTTACATATGAACAAGCAAAAGTTGCACAATTTAGTTAGCTTGTGGTTCTTTGAAAGTAGAGAACATAAAGAAAAGAGAGGGAGAAAGTTTGTCCTAGTTATATAGTAGTTCATATTGTTAAAATGTAAAGACTAAAGAGTAAGATTTGCCCGCAATCTCAAGGCAAAACAATCTAATCAATTAACCCCATAGCTGTCCAAATGCTTCAGTTCTGCTTCGTACTTCATCCTGTCACATGGCTTCAGCTGCTCTTTGTCATGCTAGGGGCAGCTCTATCTTTTCTTGTATTGAAGCTCTTATTGGTGTATAATGTATATACATCAATGTAGTTTCTGAGTTTTGTCTTTCAAGGACTTCTGCAGGCCTCTCCAGAACACCAGACGAAGCAGTTGGTGGTCCAGTTGGAATTCCAGCCTTGCCTGCCGTGCAGAAAAATCAAGGCCCTCAAGTCAAAATAACTACAAGTGGATCGTCAAGAGAACTATCCGATGATGAAGTCGAAGGGGAGACTGAGGTGACAGAGCAAATGGATCCTGCTGATGCAAAACGAATGCGGAGGTAATCACAGTACCAAGATGGTACCGAAATGTGCCTGTCTGAGTGGGAACACATGCTTGTGGTAATATCACCTAAGCTAGTAGTCTATATGAAGGGCTCAAAGTAGAATAAGCACAATAATTTGTTAAGTTTTTTCTAAAGCACAAACCCTGATGAATGTGTATGGGTTCCTGAATCGTGGAAGTTGATTGTTTAATAACTAGACTGCCCTCATGGTTTTAAAACCAGAAAAAGGAAAAGGCTCAAAGCTTCCTATTGTAGCATAATGTTGGTCTTATTTTCTGATCTGCTGAATATGGATAATCTCCAGCTCTGGTTCCCATTCATACTAAGCAGTTAACAGAAAGAAAAATTTCCAAGAAGCCCATTCATATTGACTAAAACTTTATTTTTTGGAAGGGGAGGAAGCATGAGACAATTTTCAAAAGTTCTATATATTAGTCTTTAATGGCATTGTTTGGTCCCTCTTTTTATACATTTTTTTATTGTACTTCATGTTGCAGTGCTGTTTGGCTATCTCATAGGCTTTCTTCATCCTTTCCATTTTCTACAATCTATAGGCAACCTGCTTTTGTACCATGTGCTTATACAAGTTTAGCAATATTTCCTGTCCAATCATAGCTTGTTTATTTCACTCTATATAGTACAAGACTCATGGTAATCTGCTGCATTGTTTCAGGATGCTATCAAACCGAGAATCTGCAAGACGTTCACGAAGAAGGAAACAAGCACATCTGAGTGAGCTTGAAACACAGGTTCCCAATTTCCATCTTGTCTCTGTTTTCCTTTCAATACGATTCACTCCTGAGAAGTTTCTTTTTCTTTCCAATTTTAATGATTATTAGGTAGCACAGTTGAGAGTCGAGAATTCATCATTACTGAAGAGACTTACAGATATCAGCCAAAAGTACAATGAAGCTTCTGTGGACAATAGAATCTTAAAGGCAGATGTTGAAACACTTAGAGCAAAGGTAAATTTTGTGTTTGGATGCTGGTTGAAGAGTGGTTCATGGCCTTGTTTCTGGTTGGATTACTTTTATTTTGAATGCATTATTATATGTTCACTGTTATGCTTCAGGTTGAACGACTTATTTTCTGTTGGTTACTGAAAGATTCACAACTGCTCAACTTTAATTCAGCGGCATGCTGAATTTGTTAAAATATGGCATTTCTTCTTTTGCTTGCTCTATTTGTAGTTTTGATCTGACAGCAGCTGCCCATTGCGTATCTCTAGGTTAAAATGGCTGAAGAGACTGTCAAGAGAGTGACCGGTGCAGGGCCCTTTTTCCCAACAATGACAGATATATCATCTGTGCACGTGCAATTCTCCGGCAGTCCACCAGATAACACAGCAGACTCTGTAGTCCCAGTGCAGGATGATTCAAAGCACTACTTCCAACCTGTTCATGTGCAGGAACTGAATAATGGCATCTCAGATATCAATCATGGATGTGAAGAAGTTCATGGTTCCATAGGCAAGACTGGACGCACTCCTTCCTTGCAGCGAGTTGCAAGCCTAGAGCATTTGCAAAAAAGAATCCGTGGTGGTGCGAATGATGGTCCTACTGCTCCTTGGGCTGGTGGATGGGAGCCAGAAAACTCTAACATAGTAGACACCAACAGTAAGCAGAATCAAAACCTGACTGAATCAAGAAATGTGATATGAGGATTTTTTTTATTCTGCATATGTTTTCATGTGCAGATGCATAATGAAAAAAGGACACTTTCATTCTTTATTCTGTTACAAACTAGGTTTCTGTATCTTCTGTTGAATTCAACAGCTTCATGAGTACTTTCTTTGTTCAAAATCATAGAATTCGGTCAATCTCCTGTATATGTCCGTTCTCATGGTATTCATGCTGTCAATAGGCACCTTTATCAAACTTGTGGTCAGTGGTGCCACTCGTCTGACGTGCATGTTCGTATGAGACTAGTTTCTTCGAGCGACATAGACATTCCTGTAGCATGCACGGTGAAAATCGAAAGAGAGGTTTCTACCATTTTTTTGGCCCATATGGTTGGAGTGGCAGGAAGATTATTGGTTTGTGCAGGCATCAGAGAATGCTGCTCGAGTTAGTTTATCCAAGCACTGGGTGTGTTTGGCGCTCGATGGATCTGCATTGCTGAAGTTACAGTAGATCATCCCAGCTGATGGCGGTGGAAAAGGAAAACTGGCCTCTGGCAGCCTATGAGCAAATGATTCTTATTGGTTGGGCTCAGTCGTAAAGTTCAGTAGGCTTGACGGAAACAGATCGGATAAGTCTGGTAGCTGGAGCATGTTTGGCAAGAGTAGCAAGTTGTAGTTATCCATTATATCTATCTAAAGATTGGGGCAGATTTATAAACTACAATAACAGTGTCTTATGAATATGTCTCAATCTTTGGGGCAGATTTATGAGACACTAACAGTTTATTACTGTTGTCAAGTGGACCTAAAGGGATAATCTCTAGTATCTGCTACTCTAAGCAGCATGAAACACTCAAAAAAGAACAGTTCAACATGTTTTTGACTCTTCATCTAAACATGTAAATGTGCTTGTTATTGATAACTAAACAGTAAATATCCCAAAAAAACTTAATTTGGCTAACAAGCTCTGACGTTGAAACCCCTAATTTTTGTTTGGTTAAATTTTTTTCTGCTGATTGAAAGGCCACCTAAATATTAAAAATATTTATCGACTAAATAAATAAAGATCGTATTGATAATGTAATATTGGCTAAAAAGACGTGTAAAAATCATGTAAGGTAGATGCACGGATCAGGCTATGATGTCGGCTTTATACATGTGACTTGTGTTTTCCAAGCTATGGTTCGTCTTAGGCGGAGGCAGATTTAGTGCTCCCCAATATTGAACTCAACGTTTCCAACGTCTTGATCCTTTTCTTTTTTTGAACACGAGATGCATCAGATTTAATAGATGGCTAGGTGCTGAAGAAATTGTTCAGATGTCTGTTTCTACCATTTGCGACTCTAATTTTCACCAAGAATGCTTCAACCAGAATTGCCCAAAAAAATGGATCCCACATGATCCCCTTTGGTGAATAGAAAAACATTAAAATCGTTGAAATTCAGTTCGGATGTATAACTTCTTGTAGCCTCAACGATAGAAAACGACATACTTTTTCCTGAAAAAATCAGCAACTGTAAAACCCGGACTATACCAAATGCTCTATCTCTCTCTCTCACATATGTATTTTGTAGAGAAATATGGGAAAACGAAGCGTTCGCTATATGTTCAAAGTACTGGTTTCTGTCATGAACAGGAAAAAAACTCCTAAGAATGTGGAAACGATTTTGACCTTAAATAATAATTGGTTCTAAATGCAAGTTAAGAAAAATGTTGCTAGAACATGCAGAATCCCCATTATAAATTTATTGTGTTATGTTTGTTTTTACATTTTATTTGTTCTTTTCTCTGATTGATTTTTTAATTAGTTGATTTTTACAATTTAAATATATCTTTAATCAAATCTAATTCTCAAGCGAATCTGATTCCGATTCAATTCACCGATTTATTGCATCATTCAGCTTTTGATTCAATTCAAAAACAGACTTTGATAACATTGGTAAAAACAAGTGAACGCTTGTGTTCATGGAGCATTCATTATAGAAATTAAATAGTTGCGCAGGAAGCTTTTTCTTTTATCCCGACTGTCCGTATAGAGAGAGAAAATAAAGAGAGAGAGAGAGAGACGATAAAATGAGAATATATAACAAAATTTAGGGACAAGAGGTCCTCTAAATACAAAACAATTCGCAAAAAAGACATACTGCAAAAACATAAGCAGGAAGAAAAAATATATACATACAAAGTACAGAAAAATAAGAGAGAAAAGGAAAGACGAAGTGACACAATAAGAGAGAGAGCATTTTCTTATCGTCGTTCCTATCTCCTTGCTTGTCTTCATAAACAAATTCCCTTTTCTTGTTCTTGTTTAAGATCGCTCGATCGATCGATCTCCCTTCGTGTTTCATATGAATTCGTGGAGATGATTTGGTGACATGAATGAAACACTCAAAAGGCACAATGACTTCTGACAAAAATGGTTTAACTATAAGAAAGTGTCAGCTTGCAATGCATAGCAAAATCGTAAAGAGTGAATGCATTTTATTTCCATACAAATAAAAATGTTTCAAATAATTATAGCTTATGTAAGCGTACACTTTGAAACATTTTTGTTTGTACGGAAATAAAATGCATTCATTCTTTATGATTTTGGTATGCATTGGAAGGAACACAATTTAATACATAACCGTGACTCCGTTGAGCGTGATTCCAGCCAACTCAAACATATTTTTGCAGAAACATACAACCACACGAATTGAAGACATGATTTGCCGGAAAGTTTCTGTCACAGATTTGCAAGTTTTAGAAGCTTCATTGATAGCTTTACTTCTAAGTTCAAACTCGAAAATATGGCAAATCATGGTAGTAGCCTTTGGATTAGTGGAAGAAGAAGTGAACCAATCACTTGATTTCTCTACAAGGGACTGGCACTAGAATTTTTTGTTATAGGGAACAAACTCTAGTTTCAAAATTTTAATAGGGGCCGAAATAAAAAAGTTCAAATTATACATATATATATAACTCAAATTTTTTCTATATACACGTGAATTTTAAAGTTTTTAAAATCTGAAGTGGGGCAAAGCCCCTTCCCTTCCGTGGTTGTTGTCAGGTCTCAATGTGTTCCTCTGCTGAATCATAATCATAATAGATTCCGAAGTAAGCTCTACGGACCCTGCAGATTATTTATCATCTCAAAATGTCGCCTACTACGTGTCCTAGTGTTTGTTCAAGCGCTGCTGGAGTGAGAAAATGGATCCCGGAACCTAACCAGAGTTACCAGACACGCTTTACCTAGAAGTAACTGAACAAATGGACCAGTTTTTAGGTCAGTTTAGATATCCACAACAAATCAGACCTCAAATCTGATACACGCCAGTGGGTCGAGCTTTGGTCCGTGCCTAATTTTCGGGTCAGCATATCATACCCATATCCAAAATCGGGCCATCATGTAATAACCTACGTGGACCAAGTCCAAAGACAAACTGCAGATCATAGATATGGATCAAGTCATGTTGAAAGAGCTGGTCCGTTTGGATTCGTGTTCAACGTTGTGAAATCTTTTAGATGAAGACCCTTTACTATGCCCGACCTTCTAGAAAGATATCGACTTTCATGAGCAAGCACTCAAATGGATCTCTCTTTCATGTTTGAATCAGGTTAAGATATACACAAGCTTCGTTATTTATTTCCTTTCATATTGATACAGAGATAGACCCATTTGTTCAGAATCTGTATTTTTACTAAATTAGTTTTCTGGTTCAAATTACCAAATAAGAGCGCCATTCATCCTCAAACCAAGCTTACTTAGTGAATTTTCTCTCTCTTAAATAACCGAAGTAGTATCTCATTGGGTCTGGAGCATGTGAAGAGTTACGATTGATTCCCGTAGATGCTATGCATTTATGTTTTAAGAGGTGGAGTATGGTACCTAAGTTGAATGGTGCACCACTGTTATTATTAGTGCCGATGCAACTCAGAACATCAAAAATGGGGAATGGGAGGGCTTTCGGGCTCTTCTTCATTCCGTGAGTCGTAAGCCTCTCACTTCCCTTGAGAATAACCATGGGAATGCTTTTAATGATTCTGACTCTCTTCCTGAAACTCATCAAATTGTTGAACTGCAAAGGTCAAAGTGCTTGTGGAAGACCCACAAATGCAATTAACCAGCAGATACATCTGCTAAAAAGAGAACAAGAAAATCCAAGGAACCATGTTTGGCTGATGGGAATTAACTCTTAGCAAATAAAAAACAGAATCCAGTCTTCAGCTAAGAGAATGGAAGATGAAAGGGCATTAGAAAGGACTTCTAGTCATCCCTTTTAGGCATAGAGATTCATGGATTAAGTCGCAAGTATAGTCACAAATAACGTCTTGGAGTTTTAAACGGCGAGTGGAAAACGAATAACACAAACATCAAAAGATAAATAGATTTGCAACAAGTAAAAATTAGAAAATAAAAAGAAAAACCATTTGACGTTACAAAAACTGGAAAAAAAAACTAAAAAAATGCAAAAGAACGCTGCACTTGATAAATAGTATGTATCAATTTGTTCCTTTTGTTGAATAAAATTCATGCGAGACATTTTAGTGATTGCATGGATAAGGCTTAGTCTGTGTGCTGGGAAGAAGCAATGTACATGATGAAAACTTACATTGATGGAGAAAGGATTTCTTAAATCTTTTTGGTCGTTTCCTCTTATATATAATTACACTTTTTAATTTAATTAATTTTTATGATGAAGACTATATGAAAGGTACTGCCCACTTGTTTCACATGATTGAGAATAAAAGGAGACTCTTCCGGTGAATTAAGGAAAAATAAAAAATGCATCGATCAAATGGATCGATTCGAAGTAATTAAATAAAAAAAGAAAAACACTTAAAAGTCTATTACGAACTTAAAAAAATAAAAATAAATAAAAAGTAAATTATGTAGGGCACATGGGAGTAAACCCGACGTTAATTTCTTGCCAAAGGATTTGTTAAGCTTCATTAACCTAACCTAAGGGCAAAGGTTTTATCTTTGCTTATATCTCTGCAAAAATCTATTTGAATGTCGGGCTTACACCATATTCCACACATTAGTTTATTTTTTACATTTTTTAAAATTTTTAGCTTTTAAGAAGCTTTTATATGTTTTTCTGTTTCTTAAATTAAGTTTTTTATTTTTGGAATCGGTCCATTTGATTCAATTTTTTATTTTGTTTTAGTTATATGAACAAGAATTTAGATCACTTCATACCTAATCATGTGAAAACAAGTGGGCAGTACTTTTCAAGGAGTCTTTATCAAGAAATTAATAATTAGAGAAAAAATAAAAATATATGCGGAGAAAAAGGATGAAGAAGATTGAATCAAAATCGCATCCCCATAAATGTAAAAACCAGTGTTATTAAAATCGGTGAATCGGCCGTTTCGAATCAAGTCGGTTCTTTATTCGCTTGAAGACAACTCAATGCCCATAAAAAATCTGGCGATTTTCGTTATCATTCGCTCCACCTTGGATAGAAGGACAACCAAAAGTTGTACAAATAGCCCTTCAATTCAACCTTTTTTTTATTAAACTAGACCATACAACAAGTTTTAATTTATTTCCTTGGACCTTAAACAATAATTGGTTTTGATTGCTACTAAAAAAAATGTTGCTACATAGCCATTAGATGAGTTCATTGTGTGTTTTTTTTTTAGTTTTTTAAAATTTTTCTTCTTTTTCCGACTGATTTTGCAATTGTTTAATTTTTATATCTAAATAAAGCTTTAATTAAATCTTATTCACAAACGATTCGGATTCGATTCACCGGTTCATAGAATCATTTGGGTTTCAGATTCAAAATTCGAAGCCATTGCTAAAAACAAGTGAACTATTGTTTCATCAAGTATTTATAATAAAAATTAAATAAAGAAAAAGAATATAATTATATATAGAAAAAAATGGTAAGGGAGATTGTAAAATTTTGCCCTCAACAATATGAAGGTAAGTGGTCGGTACTTTTCATGGAATGTTGACCATAATAATTAAATAATTGAAAAAAAAATAAAGTGTATACAGGGAGGAAAATGATGAGGAAGATTGGAGAATCATCTCATTCCTTATCAGCCTAAAGATTATTTCAAGTAATTGGTTCATCTCTCACTTAGGGAATCCAGTTAATTCTTATATATTATTCTCGAGGGAGGGGGCAGTAAGCAGTTAGTCTCAGTTTCAAACTTTTGTAGCATCAACTTTTTGTACTGCAAAAAGTAATGAGGTATCGATATGCAAGTTGATGTATAGTGGTGGTGTTACTCTATACAACAAAAGTAGGTCGTGCTGAAATCTAAGAGGATTGAGATCGGAGAAGTGAAGGTTATGGCCTTCACTCGATTCAATGACATACTCTTGTAGGAAATTTTTAGTGAGAGATGTTGTAATGAGCTTTTCCAGTGGGTTGAAAATTGTTTCTCTAATATGTTTTCGATTTGCTACTCAGTTTTTAGTTTATCATCATTCTTTACTATCTTTTTCATAAAGTATTTATGCTTTCATGTCTTCTATTCTTTATTTTTAATGCCCCAAAAGCAAGAACCCAACATATCCTCTAGAGAGAGAGAGAGAGAGAGAGAGAAGAGGTTATTAGCCTCTTAGGACAGGGACAAGAAATGGGGATCTTTTCAAGAGTTTCCTACTAAATTCTGTCATCCTGTAAGATTATTAGCCATGTTCACCCAATTAGTTCAGAAGCAACATCAATTTTGAAAGGTTCCTACTTCCAACCCTTCCAGTATTTCATTGCGGGAAGAAAATGAAAAAAACCGAGCTAAGATTTACGTAGCAGAGGAAGAAAATGTGCAGACCACCATCTAGTCCTCCAGCTTCCTCCTCTTACCTTCTCTTCCCATCCGAAAAACGTCACTCCCCATCAAAGCCCCGTCCTCCCTCTCTGATCACAATGACTCGCATAATGGTAAGCTCCCCTGGCTAGCAATCAGATTCGCAAGCATGACGGGTTACTCCCTCATATCTGGCCTGGTGATGGGGGTGGAGCCCTTTTACGCCCAGGCTTATGACACGCAGCAATGGAAGCTTCTGGACTGCTCTGCCGGTGGGGTGGGCTGCTCTGGCTGGCCGTGCCAACTTGCTTGTCAGTCTGCCTAAAGTGGTGGTGGTACGAAATCATGGTGGTGCTCTGCGGGCTGCTGACATACCCAAAGGAGGTGACGGTGGCATCGATTGGGGTGCTCATCCAGATGACCTCGCTCCTCTGGTGCGGCCAGGACAAACACATCTCCTCCACAGCTTCCACCTTCGTTTTGTTTTCTCTTCCTGACCTCGTCTCCTTCTCTCGTTTAACATTTTTTGTGGAGATGAGGTCTGGAAGAGAAAACAAAACGAAGGTGGAAGCTGTGGCACCAGAGAGGGGCAGAGGGAGGGGGTTGAGGGGGCTACCTAGCTATATATATATATATATATATATATTAGAAAATTTAAAAAAAATAGTTATGCAATTTATTTTTTAGATTCAAATACAATTTGACCCTACTCAAATCCAAGGTTAGATTGTTTGGCCACTTTAAAAAAAGAAAAAACTGGGCATCTGCAATCTCTTCTTCTAATAGCTAAACCCAAAGAGTTGAGGGGATTACATCATGTATTCTTGTATATATATATATATATATATATAAAACCATGAAAGGGCAACTTTTTGGAACAATTAGTTTCTGAAACGAAGCGTTAAAGAGACGTAGTAGTCGGAACTGAGGGACGTCTCCATAAATAGCAGATACGTTGGCCGTCTTTTTGAAATTCATTCAAAGATTATATAATTGTCAAGATTAGTGGACCAACGTGATAGTGTAACCATCAGCAGCATAAAATAGATCTGGATCGATAGAAATCACTCTTGGTAATTAGACCTGTCCATTTATAAATCTGAAAACACTTTCAGTGGCAGGTACCAACTGTGAATTGTTCCAATTACCATGTCTTAATTAAATAAGGTCCAGTTTGGAGTCCATTTTTGTCTAGTAACTGACTCCAAATTGCTGTTCTTCTATTTCCTTCCCCACTTCCGCTACAAAATTGATAAAAAGCTCAGATTTTGGACCTTACTAGATGAAAAATGGTCTTAAGCAGATATCCAAACTGGACCTTGTTTAATTAAGACATGGTAATTGGAACAATTCACAGTTGGTACCTGCCACTGAAAGTGTTTTCAGATTTATAAATGGATTACCAGGAGCGAATCCAGATCTATTTTATTAATTAGACCTCCAATAGTTCAGGCCCAGATTTGGTCCACTGAGTCCCTCTACAATGCTGTTGCTGCTGATACGATGGTCCACTAATCTTGACAATTATATAATCTTAGAATGAATTTCAAAAAGGCGCCAACGTATCTACTATTTATGGAGACGTCCCTCATTTTCGACTACTACGTCTCTTTCACGCTTGGTTTCAGAAACTAATTGTTCCAAAAAGTTGCCCTTTCATGGTTATATATATATATATATATATATATATATATAGAAAGAGAAAGAGCCGATAAAATGGAAATATATAGCAAAATTTGGGAACAAGAAGTCCCCTAACATGCTAGTACACCAACCAGCGGGCAATCAAGGACCAAAAAAAGCAGGCACTAGCTATGAACTTTAAAAATTTTAAAAGGCACCAGTATATAAACGAAGAAAGCTTTCTTTAAATATTAAATATAAAAAATAAGACTTTTTACAAGCATGTGTGGGCAAGTGACCACCTTGTGTATGTATGAATCAACAAATGGGCGACCGAAGTTTTACAAATTGCCCATCAACTTTTCTTTTGTAAAATGAACCATACAATAAAGCGAAAAGTGAAGTACTTCCGTGGCATTTTGATAGATCAGAAAACTCGAGACTACGCCTCCTCTTGTTTTGTCTCCTTTTCTGCACATCGAAATCTTCCATCCGATGCTTTCTTTTACATAAACTAAATAATAAATAAACAACTAAAACTTAAAACGAGGAATTTTGATAAGAACATCTCTGCCCATGAAAATGCCACCACATATAGATATCTATCTGAAAAAGCTTATATGGTAACAGAAGAATGTACTTCTCTTGCTAATTCAAACAAAAACAATAGCGAAAGATGGGCATGTTAATTTCCTACAGATCAAATAAAAATGAATCACAAATAATAGATGAGAACTGAATGAGAATGTAATTTTTTCGCACAAGAGATTGGTTTTCTTCTCATATATGTGAGTAGGAGGACCTCTTCTTGTCAAGCGTTGTTTCATTCTTTCTCTCGTCCTCCCTTCCTCCAAGTCAAGTGAAAAAGGAAAGAATTGGTGAGCTTTGACAGACCCGCTTCTGCCAGTATTGAACTCTTGACCTCCCTTGAAGGTGTGCTCTTATCGAACAAAAAAATAATTCCAATAGAAATACAGATATTGTGTAAATGGGTCCAGATCAGGTTAGAAATGTAATTCAAAAAGCATATATATCTGCTCTGGTTCGAACAAGTTACAAAGATTCATTTTGTATTTTAACTTGTAATAAGCTTTTGTATGTTTTCATTTTGTTAAAATTTTATTCAAATTCTGATTTTTTATTAGTTATAGGACAAGAGCCTACCTCACTTCATATACCCAATCATGTGAAAACAAATAGGCACTACTTTTCATGGAGTGTTCGTCATAGAAATTAATAATTAAAGAAAAAATGAAATTATACATTGGAAAAAACCAATGAAGAAAATTGAATTAAATTCCCTTCATCAATGTAGAAACCACTGTTATTAAAATCGGTGGGAAACTGAGAATCCGTCTGAATCGGCCGCTTCGAATCAAATCGGTTCTTTACCCATTCGCAAGATGCTGAATCCCCATTACAAAGAGTTTGCTGTGTTATGTTAATTTAAAAAAAAAAAAATCTTCTTTTTTGTGACTGATTTTGTAATTGTTTAATCCTTAAGTGGAACATACATTCTAATCAAATCTGATTTACAAACAATTCCGAATCCGATTTTATTCACCGATTTATTGAATCATTTAGCATTCTGATTCAAGACTTTGATAACATTGGTAAAAATATGGGAACCGTTGTCTTCATGGAGTATTTATAGCAGAAATCAAATAAAGAAAAATAATAAAATTATATATAGAGAAAATTGAAAAGGAAGATTGAAAAATGTTGCACTCATCAATGTAAAGCAAGTGAAGTGGGCAGTACTTTTCATGGAATGTTGACCATAATGATTAAGTAATTGCTAAAAGAAATAAAATTATATATGAAGAAAAATGATAAGAAAGATTGGAAAATCCTTTCCTTCTTGATTTACCTAGAGACTACTTCAGGTAGGTGATACAGTTCTCCCTCTCTTGGGAATCCATCTCATTCCTATATATTATTGTTGATATTCAGGGGGTTGAGAGCATTGGTGCTAAAGTCGATAAGAATCGATCAGAAAAAGTTTATTTGAATTGATTCTGCCTTCACTTGGGTGGTTGGAACTCCTTAGTTTGTAGTTTTCATAAAGTATTTATTCTTCTATGTTTCTCTATTTTTGGTTTTTAATTTTTCATTTTCATTCCCCCAAAAGCTCGATCCCAAGATATCGAACAAAATGCCCAGAAAAAAAAAAAGAAAAAAAAAAACCCTTACCAGAAAGCAAGCAACCGAAAATCGCTAGATTTATCAGAACTCTCCAAAGTTGAAACCCTTGAGCTTATATATATATATATATATATATATATATATATATATATATATATATATATATATATATATATATATATATATATATATATATATATATATATATATATATGTTTCATCTCCTTTCAGATGAATTCGTGGAGATGATTGATTGACTGATTTGGGTTTTAATATTTTTTTGAAGATTTTTGGTCATTTTAGTGATTTTTGGGTTAATTTCTTCCTGATTAGGGTTTTCATTTTCGGATATTTTATTTGATTTATCAGGTTTTTGTTTTTGAGTGGATTGGCGTCTAAAAGTTCATAAATTACATTTTCAGGTATCAGGGCCATTGCCATGTTTCAGCTTGCATGCCAGTGTCTTATATTTTTGCAGCAGCAATTGCTGGATGATTGATGCCATAAAGAACTTGAGATCCGGCCACCTATTATATCGGCTTCGACTGTTGCGCCAACCCCTTTGGCTGTAGTATTTCTATAGGTAGTTTTTGTGTTATGAACTAATTAAAAGGAAAAATAAACTTTTTTTTTCAAAATGAACATACAATGAATTTTAATTTGCTCTAGCTGGCCTCAAATAATAACTGGATTTAAATGCAAGTTAAAAAACGTTTCTAGGAGGTGCTAAAAAAGCACCAGTGACATGGTTGACACGGCAAGTTGCGGCAGATGAGCAAAATTACTCAAATACATGCAAAAGATAAGCACAACTATAGATAAAAATGGTTTAAGTAGCAACCCTCTTGCAATGCATAGCAAAATCGTAAAGAACGAATGCATTGTTTGATAAATTTTTTTTTTTGCATAGAAATAAAAGACATTAACCGGTGTTTGCATAAGCTATAATTATTTAAAACATTTTTCTTTATATGAAAATAAAATGCATTCGTTTTTTATGATTTTGCTATGCACTGCAGGATGGTTGCTACTTAAACCATTTGCCTATCTTTTACATGTATTTGAGTAATTTTGCGCATCATCCTTTTGAGTAGTGCAACTCAGGTGTCAACCATGTCACTGGAAGTGAAAAATTTTTAGCTATGGGGCACTCATATAAAATTCTTATTTTTCAAGGGGCACAACATATATAACTAAGTAGATAATTTTAAGAAATTTATGTAAAAACATGTAAGAATAAATAAAAATTTTGTTGTTAGGCTACTACTGTTTCAATGGTTGAAAAAGCCTCTGCAAAGATCTAGAATGGGAATCTCCCAAAGAAAAAAAAAAAAAAAAAACAAAGAAATGTTGATCATATCCACACTTTCTTGATCGAAACGTGCCTGAGTTCTAAAATGGTGTAAAAAAAAAAAATCTGAATGCAGATTTGCTTTTTCTTTTTTATATGAAACAATATTCAGACATGCAGTCATATTGGCAGTCTTGTCCGTTCAAACCTTTTGTTTCTTAAAGGGCCCATTTGTGGGTATGAAAAATTGGAATTGGAAAAATATTTTTAGAAACATATTTTCTGTAATAAAAAAATAGAAAAAATCTTTTCGATTCCCATTTTGATGTATGTGTGATGACTGAGATTCTTCGATGAAAAAGAAATATATTTCTAGAAACCATATAAAAGAGGTAAATGTAAAAAGAGTTCGAGTAAACTTACAACTAAAGGATCAAGAAGGGAATTACTTATAAGACAAGTTAATGGCTTGCAACTTCCAAGTGCATGTGAGAAAGGTAATCAGAAGATTCCCAGGCATATTGGTAGGCATAAAAAATTTCTACTATGTTGCATAAGCATAAACTGAATGAAGCAAACATTCATCATTTTCTAAACTATGTGCATATTCACTAGCTCCACACAATTATCCTTAAGAACAAACGTTCAGTATTAGTTAAAACATGAAAAGTGATCTAACCAAGAATCATAAAAAAGTAAAAATAACAAGAAAGGTCATGTATCTTCACCAAAAGATTATTTGATTCTCAATCGATCTAAAAATGGCCGACGTAAGATCCTATGCAAAAATGTCAACAATCTCATAGACAACAGCCAGAAGAACAGAAACAAGCATGACACGGTTGAGAAACAATGGAATTCAGAATTGCACCAACTTTGTAATTTAGAGGACAGTGAGTAAAGATGGTATACAAAAGAGGCACCATTGGTAAACATATATACAATTATGCTCCAAATCTTAATGCCTTAAGTTATTTTAATCACTATGTCTGCTTTGATAAGAATCAACTCCGAGCTCCTCTGAATAGGACAATAATATGAGTGAGAAGGCGAGAGAGATGATGAGGGGAGCATGAGAGTGAGAGAGACGACAAGCAGCAGGTGGTTGAGCAAGGGCGAGAGAGACGACTAGGGGAGGCGGCAGCGGCAGGAGGGAGGCAAGATGTGAGTGTGCCCTAACGGGGCAAAAAAGAAAAAACCGGAAATATGTTTCCACTTCTCGCTGTGGAAACATTTTTCAGAAAATAATGCAAATCATCGTTGTAGCTTTTGGATTAGTGAAAGAAGAAGTAAACCAAGGACTTGATTTCTCTACAAAGGATTAGCACTAGAATAGATATGCCAAGCAAAAAAGCACAACAAACACTCCATAAGGATGTCCCAAGGGCTTGCGTAGCACACTGATCGGCAAGGCTGTTGGCCACTTTATATAAGGAGTTAGGTTCAAATCCTAGGGTGCAGGGTGAAGCCATAAATTTTTTGTCACAGGGGTCAAACTATAGGTTCAAATTTTAATAGGAGCCGAAATAAAAATTTTCAAATTTTTTGTATATATTAAGCTATTTTTTTTAGATTTACATATAAATTTTTAAAGTTTTTAAAATTTGATAAATGGAAGGAGGGGTGGGCCCAAGGCCGATGCGGCCCCCCTTCTGTCTCCCCTGCTAAAGTGGTTGTTGTCACGTCTCAATGTCTTATCTTCTGAGTCGTAAGACAAACTGCAGATCCTAGATATGGATCAAGTCATGTTGAAAGAGCTGGTCCGTTTCGATTCGTGTTCAATGTTGTGAAATATTTTAGATTAAGACCCTTTGCCATGCTCGACCTTCCAGAAAGATATCCATTTTCATGGGCAAACACTCAAATGGATCTCTCTTTCATGTTTGAATCAGGTTAAAGTATACATAAGCTTCATTATTTATTTCCTTTCATATTGATACAGGCATAGACCCATTTGTTCAGAATCTGTATTTTTACTAAATTAGTTTTTTGGTTCAAATTACCAAACAAGAGCACCATTCATTCACAAACCAAGCTTACTTAGTGAATTTTCTTTCTTTTAAATAACCAAAGTAGTATCTCATTAGGTTGGGTCAGGAGCATGTGAAAAGGCACATCTAGTTTGATTCCCGTAGATGCTATGCATTCATGGTTTTAAGAGGTAGAGTATGGTACCTAAGTTGAATGGTGCACTACTATTATTATTTGTGTCGATGCAAATTCATAATGTCAAAAAGGGAGAACGGGAGGGCTTTGAGTCGTAAGCGTCTCACTAACCATGGGAATGCTTTTAATGATTCTGACGCTCTTTTTGAAACTCAACAAATTGTTTAACTGCAAAGTCAAAGTTCCGGTGGAAAACACACAAATGCAACTAACTAGCAGATACATCTGCCAAAAAGAGAACAAGAAAATCCAAAGAACCATGGTTGGCTGATGGGAATTAACTCTTAGCAAATAAAAGATAGAATCCAGTCTTCAGCGAAGAGAATAGAAGATGGAAGGGCATTAGAAATGACTTATCGTCATCCCTTTTAGGCATAGAGATTCATGGATTAAGTCGCAACAGTAGTCAGTAATAACGTCTTGGAGTTTTAAACGGCAAGTGAGAAACTAATAACACAAACATCAAAAGATAAGTAGATTTTCAACATGTAAAAAATAGAAAATAAAAAAAAAACTATTTTACATTAAAAAACTGAAAAAAGCTTAAAAAATACAAAAAACGTATTAAAAAACATGTTTTTTTCGTTCTTAACGTTTTTGCAAAAAACATGTTTTTTTAAAGCTTTAAACAACTAGTTAGTTTATTACATTTTTTTCGAAAAAAATGTGTTTTCTTTTACTATGGTCGCAAGCCCACAAACCCATGGCGTTAGCTTTCCATTGCATGCCCGAGGAGCTACTGCATAGTGGGATATCAGGAGCAGCAAGGTAGATAACCATCCAACTCTCTGTCCGTAATAGTGCACGTAGAGATGTCAATATATCTGATTAGGATCGGATCTCCAATGAACCATTTCAGTAAGGTTTAGGAGGCACTTGTATGCCACTTCAAAACTTGGTTTTGGAATTGCCTCCAAAACCACTTTTGAAAAGGGTTTGGATGACAAGAAAATGTTGTTTTGTGAAGAAGTGTTTTCACATCCTAGCATCGACTGGTAGGCGTTGTTGAGTCGTGCGGAAACTCCGATGCGGTAAGCCGCCTCAGAAAATCTGCTTGCACCGCAGCCAAGTCGACCTCGAGCTACCAAGTCCGGGACTCACTGTCTCTAAGACGACTCGAAAAGTCCACTTATAATTTTCAATAAACTTATAAGAAGAAGAAAGACTTGCTTAAAAAGATATTTCATGTTCTAATTCCACGTCAAAAATTGGAAATCTCATTCATTTAGAACAACAAAAAACAATTATTCAGGTTGTTGAGTTTTCCATTAAGAAATTGGTTCACATTCAAATTTAAGGAATGGCATTCTATTGGATTTGGATTCACATATACATAAATATCTGATCAAATTTCAGATTTGAAACACATTTAGTTTTAAAAAAACATCCTATATCTAGTGCTCTTACATTCTGAAGATTGGTCAAATTCGGTTGAAAATTTGGATTCAGACGTGAATGTAAAAATCAAATTCAGATTGTGAAATTATATTTTAGATTCGAATTCAGATACGACTTTTGTTTGTCCATGTTCGAATCCGAATATGTGAATATGTAAAAAAGCTGTTAAGGTATTAAAGAGATCTAACGATCAGAATCATAGTCACCACTACCATGCAATCTTTCATTGGTTTGATCTTATTGGGTATCTGTCTTAGCCCGTGTTTGCACATTGGTGAAACTCATATAAGCTTCATTGGGTAGATTTTTCGAGATAAACTGTCTCCTTGGAAAGGCCGGGCAATCTTTTTAGTGAATTATGATAGAAGAGATATGTTATCCCCCATGTATCTGTGTAGACCAAATGTTTTATGGGACATAAAGTCTGTGGTTTGTGGCCGTTTGACAATAGTTAGACATTATTACTGTCTTATGCATCGACTTTAAAAAAATAAATAAATTCAAGAAACACTTGTAGCGATGTTTTTTAAATTTGCTTTGTTTTCAAGACAGATTTATAATACAAATAATAAATTTTTTACGGTCGCCAAACAGCCCCAAAAGCGCCTTAATTCATTTCGTGCCCTTAGCTAAATTTTGTAATTGAACATACAAAATTCATGGAGCAGGATGGGTTTGCCGGGTCAGATATGGATCTCGGATCCTTTTAAAAGACCCGAAATTATCGACTTCCCTCGTCTTTAACAAAGATTTTCCTGGGCAACAAGGTAAATTACTCTTGTCAGGAACGCCATAAATTAGAAACCCTAACTTCTTATCTCCTCCCTCCAGACCCGGGCGTGCGACCGGCGTGCGAGCTAGCGAGAGAGAGAGAGAGAGAGAGAGAGAGGGAGTGAAGATGGTGAAGTTTCTGAAGCAGAACAAGGCCGTGATCATCCTCCAGGGCCGATTCGCGGGCCGGAAGGCGGTGATCGTCCGGCCATTCGACGACGGGACGCGCGACCGCCCCTATGGCCACTGCCTCGTCGCCGGCCTCCTCAAGTACCCAAAGAAGGTTATCCGCAAGGACTCGGCGAAGAAGACGGCCAAGAAGTCGCGTGTGAAGGTCTTCATCAAGCTTGTGAACTACAACCACATCATGCCTACCCGGTACACCCTGGACGTCGATCTGAAGGACGTCATCACGGTCGATGCCCTCCAGTCCCATGATAAGAAGGTCACCGCTGCGAAGGAGGCCAAGGCCCGCTTCGAGGACAGGTTCAAATCCGGGAAGAACAGGTGGTTCTTCACCAAGCTCCGATTCTGAAATCGGCGGTTCATTCCTTTCAGTCCTTTTCATCTCATTTGTTCTTTTTTGGTCGCGGTCTCTGACCCAATATGAGTTAAGACGAACGTTTCCGAACTCTTCATTGTTTGTCTTTTAGGGTTTGGTGATTACTGTTTAAGATCTGATAGTGTTCTTCTCCTATATCATGATGTCTAAAGATTTTGTTTTTTGTTGTCCGTCTACTTCTATTAAATTGAAGCTTAGATTTTGCTCAGTTAAGATGTGTTCTTATGATGTTATGTTTAGAATAATCAATAGGCGTTACATTTTAAAGAAAGAATCTGGCCGAGTGTCCTAATATTTGGATTTTGGTTCACCGAACGTTAAATCCCATGGTTCTTGTTTAGTTCGATGATCGTGTGCGGCTCTTTTTCTGATGTCTTGATGATTCGTGGCCGAGTGTCCTAATATTTGTGGCTCATGGTCAGTTTGTGGTGATAATTTTTTGAAGGGAAAGTCAGTGGATATATAAATTGCTGGATGGGGTCATTATCGTTTTGAAGATGTTTGTTTTGGAATTGTGATGGAAGTTGGTTTGGCATTACTGGTAAAGGTGGGAATTGCTTCAAAAGCTGAATGTCGGGGGAAGCTGTAATTTTTAATCGGTGCCTAAGAAATTTTGAAGATTGTTGAGGAATAATTGTTGTTTGGGAAACTGTGAAGCTTTAGGTCATAATTAGGGCTTTCCGGACACCGTTTATTTGTATTAGCCAGTGATTGTGAAATGCGTTTGATCTTTAGCCTCTGGTGCAATTATGTATATTAAATGGATGATTCATTAAGTGGGCACTTATTGATGCTAAAATGCATTGTACCCTATAGTTAGCTGGTTCTTAAGGAACCATGTGTTTATTTGGTTTTTTTGTTGGTTCGAAGATACCTAGCTGGTTTGGTGAAGAAGTATGTTCTTGAAAAGAAGAGAGATGCAGTTTTCCGAGTTTGATGCTAGTTAGGCTCATTTACTGTTGTTGATTAGCAATGGATATTAGGGTAGTTGATGCTTAATTAGGATCATTTATGTTTTATTTGCTAAGGTTTGTTTTTGGTAGAGTGAGGAGAGGAAACCTGGTTATTCCTTTATTCAATAGGTATGGTTGCTTACATGGTCTTAGCTTCGTCCGTCGGGTATATCTTATTACATATTTTGCCTTCATCATTTTGTAATGTAGTGAGAAGTTGCCTAGTTTCTCAAGATACAGACTAGCTTTTAGGGCTGTTTGGGTGCTTAATAACTTGTATGTTTCAGTACATCACTTTTCGGGGGACAGATCATTTTGCTACCTGAATAGGTCTCACGGTCTGCCCCCCCTTTTTTTTTCTACCTCCTGGTTTGTTGAATTAATGACCTAGAAAATTTGAAATACTTGAAGTCTTTTGTTACCACTTATTGTCTTCTATTGATTGTTTAAAAAAAATTAGTATTTTGAATACAAGTTTTTCTAGATTGATTGTTTCTTTCCAAGTGACGCCTAGGCACTGATTACCTTTTGAATTTTGACTACCTAATCTTCGATTTGTGGGCGTACGTTGTTAAAGTGTTGCGTTGTCTATCTGATAAAAATGCACATATCGTATATGGAGCTTTTATCTGATGCCACTTTACATGAATTTTTCCTTTTCTTTCTCATGTCTATTCGACAAGAGTGTAGCTAAGCTGCTACAGGAGGTTAAGATGATTTGTTGCTTCTTGCCTTGTTGAGTGGCTTCATGATGCGGGCATCTACCTAGACATCATCCAGCCTAGTTTCAAGGCGTAGATTGATGAAGGGATGCTTACTGAGGGATCAAGAAAGGTCAATATTCTGATCTCCCAGCAGCCTTTGACATGGTCTTCCTTTGAAGTAATAGCTTTTAATTCAATTTATTTTCACTATTCATTGACATTGCTTCCTGAATAGCCGAACTTTGGTACATTCATGGCTCGGTTCAGACGGGAGCATAAACAAAAGTGATTTTCTATGGAAAGTCATCCGGATTGTTTGAGGGAAAAGAACGAGATATTTTTCACAGTTCTTTTCCTAGATATATCCGAACATTTACGTTTTGATATTTTATGTACCGTTCTCTTTGTTTTAATTTTTTGAAAGTTGAAGCCTGGGAATTCCAACCTTTCTTCGTTATTGGTTCCATATTAAGCATATAGCATGAAGGGGAAGTTTTTTGTTGCTTTTGATTTACCCTTAATTTTTGTATTTTCCATTTACTGTTACGTGTTTGTGTTGCGCGCCCCGGACGTGAGAGATGATGGCAGCAGCGTCTTGGTCAGGTTCAATCACTTGCGAAATTGAGATGATGGCACTTCTCGACACTTAACGCGTCATGTTTCATTAACCGCAGCCTACCTGCTTCGATGTGTTTGGGAGGCTGAAGACTTTTAATCTTGGGATGGTTTGTTTGGTTCTTGCCTTGTTGAGTAGCTTCATGATGCGGGCATGTCCCCAACACATCATCCAGCTTAGTTACGAGGCATAAATTGAGGAAGGGATTTCCCTCTCATCGGCTTATTGAAAGATCACAAGGTGTCGGTTATTTTGGTCTCGATCAGCCTCTGACATCTCCTGGTTAAGTAATACTCTTTAATTAGGTTTTCTGTTATTTTATTCTTTTTGCTATTGATTTCCTTCCTCTGTAGCTCGGTTCAAACGGTAGCATAAATTGATCCGACTGTAGGATCTCCAGTGTTAAACCGTAAGACATGCATGATCATAACTGGTAATTTGGAATAATAAAAATAAAATTGACGGGACATTGTATTCTTTAATCCTACCAAATTGATGTCACCTCCGGCAACCCGTACGATCGAAATGAACTAGTTTTGAAAGTTCCGGACAACCTCATCCCCATTGTCGTTGTATCGGAACGAACTTTTTTTTGTGTGTGTAAAAATACACGTTAATACAGTCCCCAAGTGTTAATGCGAATGTACCATTTTGCATGGTACATGTTTCGGTGGACGAATGCCTCACAGTTAGCTTCAGGTTTAAAATTGATAACATATATCTATACGTTCAGGCCAAAATCTTGTAGTTAACCCATGGATCATTGGTCATGGGTCAGCATGTGTCATGTCTGCTCATGACTATACCATGGTTCTGCAGATGGGATTCTTGCAGATGGGATTCTTTATTTAAGGTGATGGCCAGGAAAAATACTGTTCATGGAGGGTTTTTTTTCTTTTTTGTACGGTTTCAACCGATTTCAACGAGCGCCATCAAACAGCGCAAAAATCTCTCCGCTCAAAACTCGTTTCCATGGTAAATTTACCCTGGAAAAAAGTCGGACCCGTGAGGGTTCGACTTTTTTTTGGAGACAATTTTTCTCACTGTTGGGCTTCTTCCATCGCGCTCCTCTCCCTCGCCACCGCTTCCACACAGGGAAATGTTGCCCTTCGTTGCTGCCCTTGCTCTCACCTCTTGCCTGCCGACCCATCACTGTCGTCGCCACTAGTCGGTGCTGAAGAGTGAAGCTGAAGTTTGAGGCAGAACTGCAGAAGGAAGCAGAAAATGGGATGAAGTTTGAGGCAGAACTGCAGAAGGAAGCAGAAAATGGGATTTCATCTACAGCATTGTGAGGCCGACGGCTTTCTTCAAGAGTTTAGGTGGGCAGGTTGAGTTGGTAAAGGATGGGAAGCCATATTTAAAGTTCGGAGATGACCAACTATGCGCCTGTAAACCCATCACCGAGGCGGATTTGGCCTCTTTCATTGCTGACTGCGTCTCTTGTGAAGATAAAATTAACAAGATTCTCCCAATTGGTGGACCAGGAAAGGCATTAACACCACCTTGAGCAAGGAGAATTGTTGTTCAAACTTTTGGGCAAGGAACCCAAGTTTCTGAAAGTTCCAATAGGAGTGATGGACTTTGTAATCCGCATTCTTGATTTTTTGGTTAAATTGTTCCCTTTTCTGGAAGATGCTGCAGAATTTGGAAAAATTGAAAGGTATTATGCTGCAGAATTTGAAAAAATTGAAAGGTATTATGGTGCAGAAAGTATGTTGCTGCTTAACCCAGAAGATGCATCAAAGCAGGATGTTTGGGTTTCAAAATTTTCCATGACAAAATTTTCTTGTCTATCAAACTATGCAATTTTTACCCATCAATAAAATTTACCCCCTTTTGAATTTATCATGGAAATTTTTTCTTGAAAAAATTCTCCTTCAAAAAAATCCAGGCCATCAAAGGTGGCCTAACAGTTAAAAACTCGAGTTAAAATCTGACTTTTACCAAAGATGTTTTGTATGAGATGTTAGTAGAGGGTTAAAAATTAATAAATTATTATTAAAAAAATAACATAAATTATTAGTATCATTAATACCCTTATAATAAGGGAGTATCTTTGTATAATTATTAATACCCTTATTACTGTTTTTGGTGTAACTATAAGATTTTTTTTTGTCTAAGTTTTCTTTGTGTAAGAAATATCTTTTGAAATATAAATTATTTTTTTGTACTCTCTCCCTCTCTCTCTCTCTCTCTCTCTCTCTCTATATATATATATATATATATATATATATATATATATATATATATATATATATATATATATATATATATATATATATAGTCTTGGAATCTAAATTGGACCACTCCCACTCTTTTCTCTCTCTTTCTAATCCTTCTTCTCCATCTCCCTCTCCCTCTCCCCTCTCGCAAGTGGGGAGCCACGGAGCGGCTTCCCCTTGCCATCGTTGGCAGGCCCGCCGGATGGTGTTGAGGTGATGACTGCACAAGGTTGGAACGGTAAAAAGGAATGCTAGACAACACATTACAAAGACAATCAATCAACATGCAGCCAAACTGTTTAAGAAGATTGCTCGGTTAAAGATGAGGAAAGACAATCTAAAAGCATTAGAACATATCTCAACAACTTATAAAAGCAATCACTATGACAATGTAATCTCTCCTAAAATTATGGTGTAACTTTATAAATAGTACAAGAACATCTCCACCAGTACCACAGTGGAAGAGCTCTCGCGTGGACGTGGGTGATCATTTCACCGAACCACCTAAATCTGTCTTCTTCTCCTTGTGATTCATTTTGTTTCACGGGCTTGCCCTTTGCCTTTACCCGTTGATGGGTAGAGGAAAGGAGGAGTCATTGCTGCTCCTCTTTGAAAGATGAGAGAGAGAAAGAACATGAGAGCCTCTTTGAAAGATGAGAGAGAGAAAGAACATGAGAGAGAGAAAGGAGATATTTGGACCATTTGTTATAGATTGGATAGCGGAGACTTGATGTTCTCAGATGTTATATATATATAAAACACATTCTAGTGCACAAACAATACAACACAAACGCTGAATGGGTCGCTGATAATGGACAAAGTATGAGACAAACATTAGACGAAGTTGAAACAAATGAATAAAACATGAAACAAACGTTAGACAAAACAGATGGAATGTGAACAAACATCGGACACAGCAGATAAGATAGATAGAACATGAACAAGCATAAGATAAAATGAACAAAACAAGCAAAATGTATCATGTGAACAAAAGTCACACAAAAAAGACATGGTATGTTGTTCATCTATAAGAACACTCTTATCCGCGACAGATGGTAGTGTAAGAACACTCTTATCGCGACAGATGGTAGTGTGGTAGATAGGAAGTCCTTACGACAACAATCAAACGGCCTTTTATGGAACACTAAATTCTGGTATTGCATGAAAATTTCGCAAACTCTTTGAGATGAGAATTCACGAATATTGTGTTAGTGTTTCCATTAAACACCCTCTGAGAGTCGAACGATCGTTGAATCCTAATTCAAACAAATTGACAATTTTAATTTGAGAGCTTGTGCATGTAGACAGTGATTGAGGGATGAAGACTGATCCATGGTATTGACACAATTTTCGAAAAAGTTGTAAACGTTGCCGACAAGTACTAAATAGGGAAATATGACCTCATCACCTATTTGCGTCCGTTTCATTTTATATAATTTCATCATCGTTCCCCTTCACCTTCCCCTCCGAGCAGTAGCAGCAGGACGGCTTGCATCGGCAGCCAATTACAGCGCCGTCAACATTTCCAAGAAGTTGCTTCTGCTCATTCTGGTCTCAGCAGGTAGCAGTTCTTTTCTACTCTCTCTCGTTCTCTCTCTCTCTCTCTCTCTCTCTCTCTCTCTCACACACACACCTCTCCTGCCCCCGCCCTTCATCTGCTCGACCTAGACCGTCGCCGTGGTGTCCAATTACCAGACCGGCTTCAACTTTTTATTGACGGGTTGGGCTCTATTGAGCTGGAAGGGTGCTATTTTTTTCTGCTTGTTTCTTTTCGCGGGTGTTGGTATTTTTCAGTTGCATGCTATCATTCGTGTGTGGTCATGGTTCCTGTTGGTTTTCTGCTGTGCGTGTTCTTCTTCCTTGGGCGCTTCTTAGAAAGAAAACAAATGTGATACTGTGTTTTACTGTTTGGCTTGACTGACCCGATTGGCGCGTTCTTTTCTGAGTTTCATAAGAAAAAATGTGGTTTTGAGTGAAATATTTGCATCTTGTCCATTCAACATAGTTAGCTCGTTGCTTTTGAGTCCATTGTCCAACTTGTGCTAGATTTATCCTTGGGTGCGTAGAATGTGAGAATGGGGAAGCCAAGGATTTGATGAGACATGGCTGAATCTGTTCCATATTTGGGTATGCACTGAATGTTAGTGGACTGATATTGAATTGAGGACTGTCAATCTAAAAAATAAGCATGTCGCCTTATCCACCTTGGCGTTTCTATTTAAGCAATCCCATGCTTTCAGTTGGTAGAAATCCTTTACTTGTTAAATTTCATTTCGTAAGGCCCGACGAGCCAGCGACAGGGTTTCATCGAGGAAATCCTGTTTGAAGTGCTGCCTCTGATCTGGGCTGTGCATCCATCCCCCGACGACCACCAGCGACATCTCCGGCGACAGCGACAGTGCCGACGACAGCGATAGAGACGGCGACAGCCTCTCGTCCAGCCGGTGCTCCCTCTGACTGCTACTGTTTTCTGGCGAATTAGCCTCTTGTCCGGCTACACTCTGGCGTCAGCTCCTCCAGCGACAGCTTCAGTCCAGCGAGAGCCTTCGGCAAGGTTTATTTGTCCAGCAAAAAAAAAAAAAACGAAATCAAGTTTAGGTTTTTTTTTTTTTTAATTTATTTTTCTTGTTTATCCCCTAAAATTCAGGGCCTTACTGTAAATCATGGTCGCCTAATCTAATTTCTTAATAAAACTTTGTCATAATCTTCAATTGGTGTTATTCTTACGATCTTATCGGTTATCAATTTCTTCTATGTTGAATCGGTGATGTACCCTTCATTCCACAATTTTGTTTCTGCCCTATTATCCATGCTTTTGTTTATCTTTTCACCGAGCCTATTGTTCCTCTTTTCACTAATTTTTCTGCGGTGCATGTAGTGCTGACTTCATTGACAGAATGCACTAGTGTTCCTATAACTTCTATGGATTTACATGCTACGGAATGATTGAATGAGGCTGAAAGTTTAATAAATATGCAATTTCTGGCGCTCCTCCTTAGTTATATAGTAATTAGCTTTTTTGTTTGTGCTTGGAGTTTTAAATCCAACAAACCTTATGAGTCTAATGACTTATGATTAAACCTTAATTTCTACCAACTATTTTTGTTTGTTGTTATTTAGTTTTGGTTGAAATAATATATATGTAAAAATATACGCACCCGCACTGAATTATTTTTTAGATTTGCCACATCCCACACCGGCACCCGCAACCACACCCCGCACTCAGGTGATGTAGATTCTAGCTTTACAGTTTCTTGCAGTTCTTATGGTTTTGGAGCAAACAGCTTAAATCAGAAAATCTGGCAATGATAAGTTTTTTGATCCATGAACTTTTTTCTCATTCGTCAGTCATCACACCTGATGAGGTCTGTTAGGAAATTGGTTTCATGCCCATCATTCACATGTTAAAAAAACACAGGGTTGGGATTTTCTTTCTTGGAAGAAGATTCTAGAATTTTATTAGTGGATTTTTATCTCAGTATTTTATTTTGCAGCCATCAAATGGGGCCTGATGGGCAAACCCTTTTATGCAGGCTATGTGACGGCGGATGTGTAAAAAGAGTGAGAGAGTGTCTGGTATATGGGTATGGCACTTGTAGTGAGGACTACCATTAGTTTTCTGCCTTCCAAGCACAGGATCTGTCCATCTCTGGCTACAACCACCACCAAGAGGTTCATAGCAGTTTCCATCTCTTCCCCAACAATGGCCTCCTTGAAGGCCTCTCCTGTTCCTGCCCTGAGCCTTTCAGAGACCTTCTGTAGGTTGAAGAAACAGGGAAAGGTGGGTTTTTTTTCCCTTTTCTCATTTGGCTTTGCTGCCTTTTTTTTTTTCTCCTTATTTGGTTTCTGCAAGTTAACTTCTTGTTGCTTGATTCAATTGCTTACTCATTTTGAGGTTGTTGACTTCTCTATTTTCTTAGGCCCCTATGGCATGATTAACAATCCTGCCCTTTAGTTGCTGGAGTTTTAGTTCTCCCACGTAAATAGTTGTGCATTTTGGTCGTGTTATTATTTTAAGTTCCAATTTTTTTCTCTCTGGGTTTCTGGTATCTCCTTTGAGTTCCATGCATTTGTTGCCTTGTTCTTTAGTTTCTGCCCATTTGTGTACACCATGCTTTGTCTCTTGTCCTTTTCCAGCCAATTTAGATCCATCAATTGTTAATTTGTTTTGTTTCATAGTTCTAGTTGCTTCCTATGAGGATTCCCCACTAATTTCCCTTTTCCGACTCTTTAGTTGGCATGTGGATTTGAGCATTTGCTTGACATGTTCCAGTTTCTACTTGTCTGTGAGATGACTATGTGGATTTGGACGTTTGATTTAGTGATATTTTGGACCCTGCATATGCTTTCTAGTTCAATGTGCAAAACTTGTGGTTTGATTGCTCCTTTAGTTGTTGAATAAAATTCATGCAAGACATTGTAGTGATTGCACGGATAAGGCTTAGTCTGTGTGCTAGGAAGAAGCAATATACATAAATTTGAGTTGTAGCAGTACCAAGTCCAACTATTGCCAAGGAGAACTGAGTATAAGGTGTATAACGTCATGGTTATTTACTCAATGAATGCATTGATTCAAGGTTGTAAGCAGTAAAAGTTTCCATTTTGTACATATTAGTTATGTTTACAAGCCGATGCATGCTGAGCCAAACTCGATTCCTTGGATTTGGCTTTTATTTGGCAAACCTATTTGATGAGTTTGATTGAGCTGTTAGAGTCCTGACACATGGGATGAGCTGGGTAACATGCTGCCCTCCCAATTCAGGACGCTATTTGTATGTCTTGCATTTTATCTTGGCACTATTTGAGTTGGCTTCCTAATATATTCTGATATGCATTTTTCTTTTCTTGATGTGGCTTTCCATATGATGGAGAAGTTTTGCTTTGCGAGGAGAATAACAGCAGATACACCACTTGGCCCACTTCTTTGAATCCTTGTTTCTCTTCCTTTTATCCTTTTTTGCTTCTATAATCCATTGAATAGGATCTTTTAGAAAAAAAAAATTCTTGTTAGTTGATGGATATTAACTTTTTAAAATGATGCTGGGTATCTTGTGGGATTATGTTGGAAGCATCTACGTGCCATTCACTCTGTTACTGGATACTTAAGCTTGGTAGCTGTTTACAACCTTCCTAAAATTTATCCTCACCATGCACAGGTAGCCTTTATACCTTATATTACTGCAGGAGATCCTGATCTTTCAACAACTGCAGAAGCATTGAAAGTTCTTGATTCTTGTGGCTCTGACATCATTGAATTGGGAGTACCATTTTCTGACCCTTTGGCTGATGGACCAGTTATTCAGGTTTGGGAATTGTTCAATTTCTTTGTTATTTGTTCTCATTTTATGCTTCTTCAGAGGGTCATAAGTTGGTGTTGCATGTGTTATCAGGCAGCTGCTACGCGTGCTCTGGCAAAAGGTGCAAATTTTGATGCAATTGTTGCTATGCTAAGAGAGGTACTGTATTTAAAGTGCCATTAACACTTTGTGATGCATTTGCATTTGGATGGTAAAGCAATGCACATATATGATCTGCTCTGATGTCTATACAGTCTGCCCTATTTATTAAAGCAAGGATTGTGCCATTTTCCCCCTAAATCGAGACAATAGCATTCACTTCTCTTGAACTCTCAGAATGTTCAAACTTCTGTAATTTGTATACTTCAAAACTTGTTGCTGTTTTATTATCTGATAGTGTCTCTTTCATCTTGTATCTGATATATTTGATCGACATGGCTGCTTCTGACTCTTCAATACTCTGTCCTATATACCAAGATAAACTTCATGAGAATGATATAGAACTAGTGCTAATCTATCTTGTTGAAATTTGCTGAGCAGGTCATCCCTCAAATATCTTGTCCAATTGCTTTGTTTACTTATTACAATCCTATCCTGAGACGTGGAGTTGAGAAATTCATGGATATCCTACACGATGCAAGTGTCAAGGGTAATATATTCTCAACTTAAGAATATTTAGTTCCTTGCTTTTTCTCCATAAGGATGGTATACCGCAGTCTTCTTCCGAAACTATTCTCTGTTGAGTGAGTTGCACTTTGGACTCAAGTGCTAAGACATCTCCTCTCTTCAAATGAAATTTATGGGAGAAAATCATGGCTGTTCCTGTGCATGTGCTTTTTCAACATTCTCCTGCTTGGTTGTCCCTATATGGCATTAAAATCAATATCAAACTGATTTCAATATTTGTCCACAGATGTTTGCTGATTTTTTTATGATGAATCTGGTTTGCGGATGCACAAAAAAGAAAAGCTCATTTATGTGGACCAGTTTCCTGTGTCATTATGGTGACCGAATGTCATAGGATTCTTTCTTTGGAGTACTTGAGAAATTACCATTCCCTGGTTAGTTTAGAGTATGTGCTTAAGCTAGTTTGTGTTTCATCTTTTATCCTGTTGAGTTTAGAACAGAAAATTTTACCTTAGTCACAAAAGATGTTCCTTTCCTTGTAAAAGGATGGCTTTCTTTCCTTTCTCTGGCATAAAAATCAGTGTCCTCATCAGTCATGGCTGGCTTTAAGTCTTTTTTACTGTGGAAGTGATTGTACTGCAGTACTCAATTCCTGCTTTTATTCTTCTGTATTCTTTGCATCATTATGCTTCTTTCAATTCTACTTTATTATCCATCTCAAAACACGGATTGCTTGTCCATGTTTCTGATCTATCTGAATTTGGTGAATTTGTAGGCTTGGTTGTTCCGGATGTTCCTCTAGAAGAGACTGAAATTTTGAGAAAAGAAGCCACCAAAAAGGATATTGAATTGGCAAGTATTTATTCATTGACAGCTTTTTCACTCAGATGGTCGTCCCTTGTACTTCCTCCACATAACTATTGTATTGTGGAATGAAGCACTGGTGGAACCATAGGGTTGTTTCACCAATGTCACACATCCCAGAAAGTTGGATCCATGATAAATGATTTTCAGACTAAATGTCTGATTGATGTGTCTTCCAGATTGATACTCGTGTTGTAAAATCTGGTTTGGAAACAGAAAATTTACCTTTTCATGTAAGCTATTAATAACAAGGATGCATGTCTAGGAGCAAAAAATGCATAAATGCAAGTGGTCAGATGGCATGTTCTGGTAAATCTGAAAGCAACATACAAATACGACAGAAATTATTGTCATTTGGTTTGTGATTGAACTATCCAGGTCGAATTTGGGAAGCAACTAACAGAATGAACAAATAAGTGATTGAAAAGTTGTCTTTGGTAAAATATTGTAGTGTTGAATCATAAGTGAAACAAAGAGGTTAGAAGATTTTTGAGCAAATGTAGGATTAAATTCGTGAATGGCATCAGACTAGTGTTCCGTGAATAACGTCAAATGCGTATGTCCCAGAATATATACTTTCTAGCTTTTGTATTTTGTGAACCTTTTGGTCTTTCATTTTTTAGGATTGTTTTTTAGCATCTCGCCTTAGTCGAGTAATCATGATACTTGAATTTTGCATGTGCTTTGAGTTGTTTTCTTTTCAGAGCAATGTTGATTCAATATGGTGTCAATAAGCTAGTAGATGTAATGCTGCAGATGCATCTTCTAGTGCAAGATACTAGACTATCTGCTCTTTCTTCTAGTTTTGAGTAATTTTTTCATTTTTCTAATGGCACTTGTTATTTTCTTTAATTTTGTTAGCTTGTCAAAGACAAGTTGTAGAATCACATTGACAAAGGTTGGTGACTGACATGTCACAAGCTGTTCTTGCTAATTCTTGCTTAACTTTTTCAAGGTTCTATTGACGACTCCTACTACACCAACGCATCGAATGAAAGCCATAGCTGATGCTTCACAAGGATTCCTCTACCTTGCAAGTTTTTCTCTCTTTTCCAGTTCAAAGTTTTAAGTTATAATTGAGGCTATTTGTTTTCATGGTAATGTAAATTTCTCAATCCACTTGAGATTCTTAGCTTCTCTTATCTGGAAGGCTAAAATGTTCGAAGGCTAGTTGGAAATGGCTTGACATGGATGCCAATGGAAATCCCACACCCATTTCAAATGAATGTCCTATTAGATTGGGCATGCCGTCTAATGAATGTTATTATGGATGGTAATCTATCAACTAATTTGCAAGGATCTTGGATGTTATCATGCAGGTGAGTTCAACAGGTGTCACTGGTGCTCGTGCTTCTGTGAGTGAGTCTGTTCAGACTCTTCTTCGTGATATAAAGGAGGTATTTTCTTCTTTTCCCTCATTGAATTTCATGTTCAATTTTGTTGTTACTCCAAGTAGATGGTAACAAAACATCCTCATTATTAATTTTGTTGCTCCTTACTCTAAGATGGATTCACTGCACAGTGCGCATTCTCTTTGTTATTTGACAAACATTCTATGCACCGAAAGTCCTAATTTCTAAAACAACCTACAGCATGTCAATTTCAATTCCAAAGTGATCAAATTGAGCCAGTTTTCTACATATCTTTCAGGTGACGGATAAACCTGTGGCTGTTGGTTTTGGTGTATCAAAACCAGAGCATGTATCCCAGGTTAGTTCTCTCTCTCTCTCTCTCTCTCTCTCTCTCCCCCCCCCCCCCCCCCCCCCCCCCCCCCCCCCCCCCCCCCCCCCCCCCCCCCCCCCCCCCCCCCCCCCCCCCCCCCCCCCCCCCCCCCCCCTCCCCAACAAACACACACACACCATCCAACTGTTAGAACTTGAATATTCTTGCAGTAAATATCAATCACTACTAAATGTTTTCTTATTGCAGATAGCTGGATGGGGTTCTGATGGCGTTATTGTTGGAAGTGCTATGGTGAAAGTGTTGGCTGAGGCAAAGTCTCCTGATGAAGGACTCAAGAATCTCGAGACTTTCACCAAGTCCTTAAAGGATGCCCTTCCATAATGCAATTTTGTAATGTCCTAGCAATTTGATCAGGTCGATTATGAATGTCATGTCTCCAGCATTTATGCAATTGTGAACTTTGGACAGGTAGAATTAGTATGGACGAGCTGAAAGAGATGGTTCCAATTATCATAACATGCATATTGCTAACATAATAGTTCTGCTTTGACAACGAATCAGCAATATGGACAACATCGATGATGGTATTCCAAGTGAATAGATTGGGATGCTCAATTTACCTGAAAATTTCGTTGACGGCACAAATCAGGCAATGCAGGTGAGTAGTTATAAGTTTGCTGGCTGGCCACAAAACCTTCGGTAATGATGACCGCAATGATCAAGTGAGCGTGTAACTGGCAGAAATGTTCAATACAGTAGCAGATCTTCCGATCAGCGGAAGTACGCATGGAGTTTTGTAGGCTGACTGGTGTAACGAAGAATGCACACAATTCTACGCAAGGCTTCTGATGGAGCATGAAAAAGAAGCAGGGAGTTAGTGACACGGAAGAAACAAGCAACGGCCAGGCCGTGCATTTATCTCCATGGAGAGAATCGCGCCGTTTGATTCCATCTAATTGATAAACTGGTTATGTAATTAATCAATTAGACGGAACCAATTAGATAGATTCCTCTTCAGCTACTGGTAAAAGGAGTTGAGCCTTCTTATTTATCAATTGAAGTAAAAAGCTTGCTTGGGGGTTAGGGCCCCTACCTTTATTCCAACAAAATGGTTATATACATGGGAAGGTTCGAAAGGACCTTAACGATAAGTACAAAGGATTGACCCAATCCTTCACCCAACAAAAAGAAGACAACCAAACCTACAAGCTATGCATATACATTTTCAAGTCAGCAAAATAGTCATATGTAGCATTGGCGTGATCCATGATCAGCCGTCCTATGTCAACTGTCGCAGCACCCTGCTCCACAAAAATTCTCTTCTGTAATTNAGACCAGTCTCCAACCAAATTCTCAGTTTGAGTTCAATTTCAGCAGGCCACTTAACAGAGGAAAAACTGTCCAAACAACTCCTCCAAACATATTTTTGGAACCTACTAACATGGGGTTGAAGGTTGTCATGCAGACATCTATTTCTGAGCCACCACAAATTCCAGCAAACAATTAAAAAGGTCATCCTCCAGCACCGACGTCGCCACTTTCCTGTTATCTTAGCTTGACTCTATCTCTTGAACGCATCTGCAATGTCACCACGAGGATAATTGACTCTATCGAACTTAGCTGCAATGTACTTCCAAACTTCCTTTGATATTTTACAGTTCATTAAGACATGAACATTTGTCTCCTCAGCACAATAACAAAAAGAACAGCGGTTAGCAAGTTGAACTCCAGTCTTTTGAATCCTATCAAGAGTGGGCAATCTGCCTTCGCAAGCGATGTAAGAGTACCAGCAACTCTTGGCTGGGGCGTAGCTAACCCAGATCTTCCTCCTCCACGACTCTTTAACACCCTGAATTCGACATTTGTTGATAATCTCACCTGCCTTGAAGTTCGCCTTACCATCATCACTCCAAACTAGGCTATCCTCAGCATCTCTAATTCTGATGTTAGTTGAAGACACACCAAGGTGCGCAGCCATGGCAAGGGTCGGACTCTCCTGGTTAGCACAAGTTACTTGACGAATACTGATATTAAGCTCATTGCTCAGCAGTACATATCCATTCCCATCAACCCTATTGATTAGAACTTGTCCCGCCCAACGATCCTTCCAGAATCTGATTTGATCTCCATTCCCAACTTTCCATTCAACTTTGTTTTGAAGCCAACTCCAACCCCACCGCAGTCCTTTCCAGCCCCAGCTTGGATTAGAGGATCTCTTGAGTGTCCATAGACTGTGGGAGCTCAAATATTTCTCCTTGTAGATGTTAGCCCAGGGGTCTTTACTGATCAGCAACCGACAACATCTGCTGGCTAGCATCGCTCTATTGACATCCTCCAGCCTTCTTATACCTACTCCTCCTTCATCTAAGGGCAAACACAATCGCTCCCACTTAACTAGATGCATGTGTCTAGACCCATCTTCCTCATTCCACAAGAATTTGATACAAGCTTGTTCGATTTTCTTTAAAACGACCTTAGGCAATCTAAACGCCATCATCCAATAGTAAGGCAAAGTCATTAACACATAGCGGATGAGGCAGAGCCGGCCCGCGTAGGACAACATACGTGCCTTCCATCCAGCCAGCCTCTTCTCCACCTTAGTGAGGAGTGGCAAACANTACATTGTGTTGCATAAGGAAATAGGTCTGAAATCTTCAACTTTTTTAGAATTATCCTTTTTAGGAATGAGGCAAATCATAGTTTCATTAACACTTCTCACTAATTGCCCATAAGAAAAGAAGTTTTGCACAGCATGCACTACTTCAGTTCTAACCATCTCCCAGCACTCCTGAAAGAAATAATTCGGAAAACCATCTGAGCCAGCTGCACTGTCCTTATCTAAGCTCCACACTGCTGTGGTCACCTCTTCCTCCGAAATGGGCTGTAAAAGTTGTACATTATCAGCATCAGTGACCGCAACAGTGTTATCAAGACCCTCAAACATATTTCCTTGTGCTTCATCCGTAGCAAGGACTTTTTTAAAATACTCTGTGCACACTTCAAGTATCTGCCAACTATGAACATATTCCATACCATCACACTCTAGGCTTCTGACCTTGCGTTTAGTTTGTCTAGATTTAGCTATCGCATGAAAGAATGATGTGTTTTTATCACCTTCAGCAAGCCAACGTAATTAAATTCAATGAGTTCGCTGTCTACTACAATTCCTATCTGCAAGATGCACTTCAAAAGCTGAGGAGGCAACAGCCACAAGCCAAGATCATTTATGCGGATTATTATAATTCTGCTATGGGATTTTTTCGAAATCCCCCCATTTTTGGTATGACGACAACCAAGTAGACTAAACAACCTTATGACTGATGCTGCCTGGATATATACTCCCACAATCTTCTTGGTTACTGAGAATTGCTGCTGGGTGTATATTTCACGTCTGTGTGGAATATCGGGATGTGATGGGAGTCTCATGTTCTGTCAAAACATCTAGGAAATGATATTCTTAACAATATAGTTTAAACTAGTTCTAGGAAATCGGCCTTTGAGATGTTCGAAAGACGAAAGAAAAGTATTTGGTAGCTGTTTTATACAACTTTTGTCATTATTTAAGAATTACTAACTGCTTTTTAAATTGACAGAAGCTTGTAAACAATTGATCACTTAATTTTTGCAGTTGTTCAAAAGACACATTAGATTTTTCTAATTTTACGTTTTATCTGAACTTTCTTTTCAAAATTGCATCCTTGTATCTTTTTCAATTTGAAAATGTACAATACAAATTCAAATGATTATCTCTACATCTTTTGAAAAAAAAAAAAATACATCTAATCCATGGCCCAAAATTTAATAGCATTGGGCAAAACCAATTATGAAAGGAAAATGGTGATTTCAAATTGTTTGATATCACCAAACATCTGCCATCCAATGGAAAAATGTTGCTCATTTCTTCAAAACTGTTTCCAATACTAACTATCACCAAACATCTGTCATCCAATGGAAAAATGTTGTTCACCAAACATGTGGGTTTATTGGACCACCCACATGTAATTAACATTCAAACCTTGTTTCCAATACTAACTATGTTCTTGTTCATCAACATTAGGCCTTGCAAGATAAACGAGGTTATGCGTTCTAGTACTCACATTGTGGCCCTTGGCATAATCTAATAGGCATCTGCCAAAGAGCAGAATGGCATTAAAAGAAGAATTTCGCCTTACTTTCTTCTTCCTGATAATCTTTCTTTCTTCTCCTTCTTAAACAGGATTCGAGAGCGTAGTCAAAGCATGTTGTGGAGTGGGAGAGCCCTACAATTTCAATCTGACCCTTATGTGCAGTGCTGCAACCAATGTTTGCAAAGACCCATCGACGTACGCCAACTGGGATGGAATTCACCTCACAGAGAAGGCCTACGAATGGATGGCTCACGGCTTCCTCAATGGATTATTCACCTACCCATGGCTTAAACCGCCTATGCTTTGCCATTGAACTATTAAAAGTTCCCATGTGAACCTTTTGCTTCTGGACAAGCCTGTTACTGTAGTACCAATTAGGGATATAAAGCTTGTTATAGCTCATAGAACAAACATGTGCTTGAAATTGAGAACTGGTAATTTCTTTGACAGTACAAAAATCTGTAATATATATATATATATATATAACATGGTTGCATCCCCAAATGTGAAATGCTAACGTGAAGGTCCCCTTAACACAAAAAAACTTGACTCAGCAAACAAGGAAAGACCCCACTGAGCAAGGGGCCCGGAATAGCCCCGACGGGTACCAATGTGGCCTTAGATCTTAGGGGTAAGGGAAATGATAGGCTTCTGCTCTTACCTGGGTGGTCGGATGCTCCTTTCACTCACCAGCATCAGAGAACTATTAATTTTGCTAAAGCGTCATAGAAAGCCTGGACTGGTTCCGGCTCAGGTTTAAATCATTCACCGTGATCCTTTAACCCCTTTAGCATATTGTTACTGTCCAATATAGGGACAAATTGGCACTAGTAACACATTGTTACTGTATAATATTGAGGGCAGATTCTTGGAACACTATGTCATAGGATTACATGAATCTGCCTTAATTTTTGGGCCACATCCGCTAGACGGTAACATTTTGTTGTTTCCCCTTGCAGTGCAAAAGAACTCAAGTTAACCAGCTCAATGGTAAGGGTCTGCCTAGGTGGGCCTAGCTTCAAAATTCAAATGATACACGAAAAGAGGGCAAACTTTGACACGGAAAGAGAGATGGGTTTCAGTAAGCTAATTGCAAGAGTGTGTGTGTGTGTGTGTGAGAGAGAGAGAGAGAGAGAGAAAGGGAGAGATACTACTAGGCCCCAAAAGTGGATGAAGCACTAACCAAGAGGAGATGTTGCAATTGGTGAACAAGTGCTGATCAAAATCAGTAACTGTACTGCAAAAATGGTACAAAACACAAAGTACCATACGAAAACAAAATACATGCAAATAGCAACCAAACTGCCAGTAAAGCTTCCAGACAATATAATACATTAGCAACCTCAGTAAAGAAAAAAAATAGATCACACAAACATTGGTTCTGCAAGTTTCTTGCAGTTACATTAATCAGAAACCAATACACTGTAATGAAAGAAAGTATCAAAACAAATGTTTTAATCACGGTTAATCAAATTAAAAAACAATTCGATGTTCAAAAAGCAGAGGCACTAGACGACGCATTTAATCCTCAACAAGCAAAACTCTCCCACCTATAAATTCAGAACCTATTCCAAATTGTCACTTCCAGGTAACACTGCCAATTCAGGGAGGTTTAATGCCAAAGTGATACTGTTCTCTGAACAGATTGCGTGGTCATTTGTTACCAAGTTGAGAATCAGAATCCCGAATACTCGTTCTCAAAAAATAAGCAGGAGGCTTGGGTTCAGGCAAGTTTGGGGACTCGCTGCTCAGCAGTGGAACCACGGGGGACATGTTTGGTCGATCTGCTGCGCGGCTGCGCCTTCTTGCAGACTGAGCAGACCTACATTTATGCAAACTTAACGCTTGGCTTGAGTTGCAGACACCACCCAAGTGGGATCGAGAAATTCGATTGTTTGATCTTCCCTCCATAGTTTCCACGCCTGCATGATCCAAAATCAAACAGAAGAAGTAGATCAGAATGTAGGAGCAAAAGCAGCAGAGTTAGCGGCCATAATCAAAAGGAAAAAGTCTCATAATCCTCACATATTGCAAAAGGTTTAGCGGAGAGGGCTCCTTGTGCGTGAAACTTGTCATCTTCTGGCCACTCACAATTTCCAACACAATGACGCCGAAACTGAAGACGCCTGATTTTGTTGAGAAAACTCAGGTACTCATTCTTATTATTATTATTTTCAAATTGGATACCTTGGCTAAACATCGTTTTGCATCTCCCTCTCATGATTTGAGGCTTGCGGGAGGGAAGAAGCAATAAATTTAACTTGTTAATAGCTTTGCCCATAATTATGATCCTGATGCACATGGTCCAATCCCGACTGATTTTAATAACACTGCATGGTTTCTGGGTTGTTGGTCTATTAACTATTTTAGTACGATGGTATACGAGTTCCTTACTTGTGGAAAGCAGAATAATACTCATCGTATTTTTACGAAAAAGCTTAATGAATCATCCTTGGTAATTAAGCTTTAAGTTGTTTTGTGTGTGTGCGTGTAAAACTAGTGATATTCATATATCAGTTTTCGCTTGTGGTCGAGGTTAAGATAGGTGGGGTTTCCGTGGAGCTGTGTGACTCGTAAAGTTACTTTGAAACCTTAAATTTACAGTTGGGCTTAAGTGGACTTGGATCCAGTTATATGGTGCAGCTCCACAAGATCTGGGTCACTTTCCTATGAAGCTAGTAGACTTGGTTGTTAACTATATATTTAGTGCCTCATAAAAAAAATTAAAATTCCTTTTAGCAGAAATTTTCTGCTTTTTTTCTGTTTGTGTAACATCACTTTGCAATGATATTAACCGTCTTAGAGTTCCATCCTTCGCTTTTCAAGATTCCCAAGTCCGACTTTTTGTATTAAATATTTGGACGTATTCAACTGTCCATCGACTTGCGTTTGTTAGTCGGACCCGAAAAAGATACCTTAGTAGGTGAGGCAGGTTCTTCATATTTCGTAAATTAAACTTCAAAGATGCGTTCTTGGTGCCCTGAATATGTTTACAGGATTTCATAAATCTACATCAACTTTTTAAGGCAGATTTTATATACAGTGACAATCTACCATCGCCCCTTACCGTGCAAGAGAACTCAGGTTAACGAACTCAATGGTAAGGGTCGGCCAAGGCTTTAAATGATACACGAAAAGGGAGCAACTTTTGACACGGAAGAGTTGTTATAAAATTAATAGAACCAAAATTCTTAAAGTAAGCTAATTGTAAGAGAGAGAGAGAGAGAGAGAGAGAGAGAAGACTACTAGGCCCCAGAAGTGGATGAAGCACTAAACAGGAGGAGATGTTGCAATTGGTGAACAAGTGCTGATGAAAATCAGTAACTGTACTGCAAAACTGGTACAAAACACAAAGTACTATACAAAAACAAAATAAATGCAAATAACAACCAGACTGCCAGTAAAACCTCCAGATAATATAATACATAAGCACCCTTTCCAGAGAAACAGACTTAAGTGCTTCTGTTTATACGAAGAACATTTGGCAGAACCCACTAGCAGAAGTATGAACAGAGGATTTATTTCTCATAAAATACAGCCCTAATCCTGCTTCTTCGTATCTTCCTGATGGTTTTTTTTTGGTTCAGCAGGGAAGTATTTGATACCAACTAGGTCTCCGACTTTACTAATAACCTGAAATAAATAAAATAAAGAGCTAAGACAGAAACCAAGCTGTAACTAAAATTGGAAGAAAGCAAATTAAGAACAAAAGGATCATGTAGATAATCAACCAAACAAAAGAAGGCAATCAGTAGACAACGACCTCTAAGCCTTTGACCAGGTCCTCCTTGGTGTGGGAAGCAGATATGCAAATCCGAGCTCGAGCAAGAAGTAGTGGTGTAGCTGGAAATGCAACAGTCACAACAGCAACCTACATAGCGAAGCACAAGTAATGAATTATGTGTGGAACTCTCAAGACATGTCACCGTTCATGTCTATATGCAAAAATAACATCACCGTTTAGCCAGGAGAATATCTGAGGAAGTTGAATGCATTAAATTTGTGGATTAAAGAGACCTGCAGCCTTCAGAGAGGAGACATTAAGTAAATGCTCCTAATGCCTATTTCATGATCTAGAAATTGCGGCACTCGATATTTCAGAACAGCGGCCAGACTTGATCACGAGAGCATCAAGGCCAATCTAAACCTCCACAGAAATTCTGATACAAAAATTATACCTAAAAATATACCCACGTATTCTACATGTTTCATATTCCTTTTGTCAGAACATTTGATCTCTATGATAATGTTCAAGTAATTCACAGAAGAGAGCATCAAGGCCAATCTAAACCTCCTCAGAAATTCTGATACAAAAATTATACCTAAAAATATACCCACGTATTCTACATGTTTCATATTCCTTTTGTCAGAACATTTGATCTCTATGATAATGTTCAAGTAATTCACAGAAGCTACCATCGAAAGTTCCATTGTCCTGTGAAAATTTCACAGGAAACTCTTATACTTACATGTACCCTGATGCCCTCACATTGCAGCAGATGTAGCTCTAAATAGGTAAGCACCTGATTTCTTATCCCTGGATCTCTGACCAAATCTGAATGAGCTAAAATCTACTAGGAAACTATCACATGCTTTCAACAACTGAAGGAAAAATTTTCAGAGGCCTCATTGATATGGATGACTTCCACGTTTGAATCTAAAAGAATACCCTCAAAGGATCTACTCAATGCAGGCTAGCAATCTTACGTTCTGCTTAAGGCATTCTCTAGAGAAGGCTGGTATCTTTGCAGGATTGTAAAGCATTATTGGCATCACTGGTGAATCATTATCTCCAAGAACCTCAAAACCCATCTTCTGCAGCTCTGACCTGAAAAAGTTACTGTTTTCACGTATTCTTGCAAGTTTCTGAGCTCCTGTGAAAACCAAATTAAACCAATCTCAGAAAAGAAAATGTGTAACAGTACAACTGTTAACATGACCTTTCTATTATGAAGAAATTTTTCTGCACCTCTACTTGAACCATCTTCGCCAAGGACAACCTTTAAAGCTGAAATAATTTGTTGAGCTGCTGGGGGTGACATTGATGTAGCATAAAGATGAGCTGGGCACGTATATTTCAAAAATCGAATAAGTTCCTAGAGAACATGAAAAAAAAAAAGGCATAAGAAAATGGATATGATGTTATGGCACAGTCTATTGAAAAGCTTGTTCAATTAGGGCTATCAGGCTTTTATAAAAAATAAATTGTGAATGTGATAATGAAATCACCAAAGTAGATACAAATTCTTATGTAAATATTCAGTAAAAAAAGGACAAAAATTCATAAAAACGAAAATAAGAACCTTTGAAGCGGCAATATATCCTCCACATGAGCCAAATGATTTTGTGAAAGTTCCCATCATAATGTCAATATCAGCTGTATCAACTCCAAGTAATTCACAAACTCCTCTTCCAGTTTTCCCAATAGCACCAATGCTGTGTGCCTCATCTAAATATACATATGCCTGCTCGGAAAGACAAAGAAAAGAAAAAAATTGTAAATCTCTGGGAAAAGTTCTGAGGATATGATGTAAGAGACCACTAAAGAGCATCAGTAGCTCACAGATTTGAAAACTTACACCAATTCATACAGTAATACTCAAGCCCATCAAAGGCCTCAACAGAATTTCAACAGTTTCACTGAGGTAGTTTGATTGGTAGTACAGAACACCTGTTCCAATGCATTCCATGGTTGGAGGTGGAATGCACGAAACACATAAAAAGTGTTCAGGAACAAAACCACGTCTTTGTGCATGCAGCCCCCACCACCTGCAGGAATGCTGGCATTATGGGAACGACAGCATACCCGCAATCTAACAAGCTCTTGAGTGGAAAATATAAATTAACTGCATGCTGCCCACTCATAAAGTTATTGCTAAACAATTAAATGCAAGTTAGACAGCTTCTAAAAGGGCAACACATTCATGGCTCGCTTTTATGACCCACAGTCTTCACCAGCTCAGAGTGATGCTTGAGCACATAAAAGAAGAGAGTTAGAGACAAGCTTTTGTTCTGCAGATCAGGCTAGGCTGGAGCAGGTTCAGATTTTTACTAATTAATCCCGATCCTCATGCCGTAATATCGGTTTATCATGAGGTTGCAATATCAGATTATAATGCCCACAAGGCAGGCAACTACATAAAAAATCACACAGAGGTAATGTCTCTAGGTCAGCAATGGACAAATCTCTAAGAGCTCAAACAAAAACTCGAACAAGACAAAGAATAAGTCCATGTCCCAAACTTTCAAGCAAAAGAGACATGGTTTCAGCCCTAAAAGAAAAAATCCTCAAAAAAGGTGAAACCGCAGTTAAGCAGTGGTGACCGCTGCTGTGTGGTTAACTAGATTGATATAGTAATCAACAAAGCTTGAGCATTCAGTGGAGGATTTTTTACAAAAAATATTAGACAATGTTTTTAATCTCAAAAGTACTTTTTTAAAATAGCCATCTTATTCATTACAGAAAACATAATCCCAGTTACTGCAACCCTCCACCATTCCCCCCTTCCAACACAAATCAAACATCAGCTGTCCACCAAACTGTTGGGTCATCAATAAAAGATATTTTGAAACCAAATATAACCATGGAAAGCAATTGTTCAGCCGACCAATATCTGCTTGATATTTATCACAGTGTTGGGCCTTCAGTTTTGTCATTCTCCTTCTAGGAGAAATGGTGAGCTGGGTTGAGCAGATCCCAACCAGATAATGACAAAAGAAGCACCTGGAATATTGACTTAACATCCTTCAAGTTCTTACATCCAAGTCCCTGGCCAGGCAGGAGGAGAACTTGTTTTCTCTTTTGATCCCTGTTTGTACTGGAGCATAAAAAGCCAATTGAGACACATGCATAGGGGTAAAGACTTCTAAATGCACTCACAATCTAAGTTGTCAAATTCAAAAGTGAGACACAAGTCCTTCAAGACCCCATAGGACTTATCAAAATCATAGTTAGCAACCCAACTGAGCCGACTGACTCGACTCAGATTATGGACCCAGATGCAACCAAATCCTAGAGGACTCAGATTTGGATTGGCTGAATCAATTGAATTGGCTTAAGATCGACCAATTATAAATGGTAGCATTGAGGACCATTGTTCCTCAACATTACTGGGAAACAAACAATAGTTGTTTATTATAAATAAACTAATCTAGTGCATGTCATTTATTAGTTATTATTATTTTGTAGTTGTGTTTATAAACTACCGTTATTTGATTGTACTAGTTAATAATTGCTATTTTATAGATATGTTCAACTTCTTCATTCATTTGAAGTAAAATTTATAACCTGCCTAATGAGTTGTGAGTCAACCTGCTGACCCATGATCCAGTACATAGCTGATTTGAGTTTGATTCACAGGTTTGCAAAATATGGCCAGGATTAGTCAGTCCGAGTTCAATGACTTGTATGCAATTCTGTGTGCGCTTGTGTGTATAGGATTAGTAAGTAATGGCTAAACTAACCCATTCACTAGTCTGACCAACTAATTACTGGTTTGGTAACAAAAGTCACTTGATATCTGACTTATTTGACTAGTCAGATTAGTCAATCAACCAGTTGGATTTTGAGTAGAAAGCTTATAACACCTTAGTGCAAGGCTGCAAGCACTAACATGAAAATGGCAAAAGGAAATGCAAAAGCAATTAACTCAACTTAAAGAATAATCTTATAACCAGGTTTTTAAGTTGTATGATCACACACAGGCACACATACATGTAACTATGTAAGTATGTACATACATGGGTATGTCCATATTTCTTATATATATATATATATATATATATATATATATATATATACATATATATATATATATACATATATATATATATATATATATATATTCTTTCCTTTGTTTATTTTATTTTATTTTTTTTCCATTTTTCATTCCTTCCAAGTAAACATTGGGCTGGTGAAACCACCAGTTTCTTGTCATGGGCCCTGCCAACGGCTACATCTTTATTGTTCTTTTCAATGTATATAAGGAGGACGACTTTCCTCTTTTTTGTATTCTATGAGTTTTTGCTCTTATATATTGAATATCATTCATATATTTTAGTATCTTCTTGTGTGTTTCTTTGCACGCTTTATTTTACATAGTCTCTTCAGCATTTTTGTCATCTTTTGAAAATAGTCTCTTAACCATTTTTGTCATCTTTTGAAAATTGGGAGATTGTGAATCACTTGTGATTGAAGGAGATACATGCACACTAAAAGAATTAAATTACCTCTGACATGAACAAAAATAAAACTTTTGATAATCTTTTGGCCACAAGAAAGTAATATCAAATTATTCACTCATTTTGTTGCACAGTTTTGTGATCTAATCATTGTCACAAATCTTGTTCTCGGAAAAATATTGGCAAGGTTTTCTCAGGTATTTTTCGTTGTCGAAAAAATCTTGGGAAAATTTTAATAATTTTTTTCAAAATAAAAAATAATAAAAAAATCTTAAAAAATTTTACAAATTAAAATCTTAAACTTTTGGGAAAAATCACGACAAAATCACGATTTTCATTTTTGACGAGATTATAAAAACTAAAGATTCTTCCTATTTTTTGTTTTATTTGATTTTCTCGCAAATATCACGAGGTTTTCAAAAATCTGACGATATCTGTCACTACACCTAATCACATGAAAGAACTATTTTACATTTGATGTTAATACAGTACATTTTGTAATCTTTTAACGGCTACGACTTGACCGGTCAAGAACTTTCATTACTGTCATTGTTGAAACACAGTTATGATTGAAGGAGAAAAGGATAAAAAGATGATGCAAGTTACTGAAACTAGCATACAAAGGCACGACAAATCTCTGATTATATGAAAATATGATGAAATAACAGAAACCATTTTGTAAGGAATAAAAGGGAAAAAAGAACCTTGTACTTCTTGCACACTGCCACAATTTCAGGAAGTTTACAAAGCTCTCCCTCCATGCTATAGATTCCCTCAACGACAACAATTATCTTTTTCCAAGGCCTGTGAGAACGAGGCTGTCCTTCAGCTATAGCCTCTCTCAGCACCTCCTCCAAATGAGATGGTGCTGGAAGAAGATAAATCAATGTAAATATAAATGAAATTTGGATCACATAAAATGTACATGATAAGAAATGCATGATTTTATAATTTTTACATGCTTTTATTATTTGAAAGAAAAACCCACTAAAGAGAGAGTCAAACTTACTGTTATGCTGGAAAACCCGAATTGATGAGCCTGATCCTCGAGCACCATTGACAATTGAATTGTGGTTTAAGGAATCGCTTATTATTAACCCACCCTAATGCCCCAGAGAAAGCCCAATTTTACATTCATCAACTTATTGAGAATGACCAAGCATGTAATGCAAGAACACAAACAATTTAAGAATCATACAAACCTTTCCAATCAATACTGGAATAATAGCAGAGTTTGTTACATAACCCATTCCAAGAACCAAGGCAGCTGGCTTTCCAACAAATCTTGCAACTAGTTCCTCAAGTTCAGCATGCAAGGCCGTTGTTCCTGTGAAGAAATGTATGAGCTAGAAAGTGTTCTCAATCACCACCATGACTTTGTGAAGAAACTATACATACCACCATCAACACGAGTGCTACAGGTGCTTGCTGAATATTTATTCAAAGACTCAATTACACGGGGTGTGCAATATTCATCAGCTGCAGCAAAACCCAGATAGTTATATGATCCTAAGTTGAGGCATTTACTTGTCCTCTTGGTCCGTCTGCAGAACATAATCAAAGTAATGACATACCAATCTAGCTATCAAATGCAATGCAAGACAAGTACCACGATATGACAGTATGGTAAAATATACAATATGGTCCTACTCACATTAATGTCTTGTTACTGTCTTTGGAGTAACGCTCAACCACATCAATCCAAGCATCTGGTGCTCCTGCTATTGGCCTAGAAAAGCAATCCTGCCACAAAAAATCACATAGCTTTAGTGTATATACTACTATCACGTTATAGCAAAAAGATTCAAAATAATTCAACAGGAAAAAAAGCTTCTTTTCTAGAAAATCTCCATAACTGATGTGGTCAGGTGACAGCAGATTCCGATTTCTTTTATTTCCCTTACTTGTGCTAGCTCTGACTGGGGAGCTAGAATGAGATGGAATCGGAGTGAAAAATGGAGGTAGAGATTAAAAGAAGAAATGGCTACTATTGCTCTCTATGAGAGCCTAAAGAGTTAGTTTGTTGATTACGGCATTTGCCGTGGAAGTTGGAAGACAGCTTAACTTTCAATATGGTCAATCAAGTGTCAAAGAACAAACAAAAAGATCATGATTTTTGCTAGAAATAAATCATTGAACAATATAGTGACCGCCACAATTGCAGACATTACATTCAAACAACCTTTTTGTGTTCCATCGCTTGTTAGTAGTACTTCCGAAGAATAAAGGAAACCAAAAGAGAAATTTGTGTTTGCATGTTCCATGAGAAAATTCATTGGAGGACACTCATGTAGATAATGAAAGAAGGGTTCCTGAGGGTTCAACATGAATCTGGAGATACAACAGTGTCTGGCCTTTGCCACTTAGAAGACACTCCTGGAATTCATTACATCACCAAGATTTACAAAAGAGACATTTCCTACAGGTAACCCATTTTTTTGGTCTAAAAGAACCTGCTTAAAGGAATTTCACATGGTAGAGTGAAAAAGCACTCTCCCAACTATTGATCAGCCAAAGGACTAACCAGGACATCCCCTTGTTCCCTAGTTCTACTTGATGTGTCTATCAATCAGTAATTTGCCTAAGGAATTTCATGTGAAAAAAGTCTAAAAGTGCCCCCTCCTAACCAATGTTGTAAGATGTGTATTGCAATCCATATAAGTCAGATCCAAAGTTAGATATGTAATGTAAAATCACAAGTTTAATCCTTCAAGTTTAAAAATTCAGAAAAAAATTAAGATTATAAAGATACAAAATAACAGAAAAAATTTAGGAAAAAGTACTTTCTATTGAAAAACATGAATAGTATAAACAAGAAAAATAACAAATATATGTTGCCTAGAACATGGACACGTTCATTAGAAATTATTAAAATAGGCTGCTTAAATTACTTGCAATACTTAAATGTACCAAAATAAATAGGTTTCAAGTTTTTAACTACCTATGCGTACCCCTTGGACTCCTTAAGCAACTTAAGTTTTTTACTTCTTTTCTAATAATAAACATAGGATCTTACAGGAGAAAGCTCTGTTTTCATTGCATGCAATGAGCCATAAATGTTATTTTTTCCTTTGATATGTAAGAATGCCTTTCACATCAAACATAATATTTCATCCTTAGAAAACCATGTAACTTAAATAAAATATATATTTTTGATACTTTGCTATGTTTCCAAGGTGTAATATAAGTTGCACCTATAATAACCTAGGATGTGGGTGCTGTAGAGTATGTTACACTCAGTACCACATGGTTACAACTCACAAGTTAAAGTATAGTCACAAATAACGTTCTGGAGTTTTAAATGGCGAGGTTTTTCTCATGTATAATATAGCGAACTTGAAAAAAATGAAAAAAAATATGCCAAATTTTTAAAACTTAAAAAAAAAAAACTAAAAACGGGGGAAGATAAAATAAGTGAGAAAATAATAACAGAAACATCAAAAGATAAGTAGATTTGCAACAAATAAAAAATAGAAAATGAAATAAAAAAACTGTTTCGCATTAAAAAAATGAAAAAAGTAAAAAAAACATGAAAAAGAACGCGTTTTTTGAAGTTTTAAACAGTATTTCATTTTCTCGCATTTTTTTGGTGTTTTTTTCGAAAATAAAGCGTTTTTTGTGACTATGGTTTTAATGTTGCATGTTGCCGATGCATTTGTTCTTGAGAAAGTTTTATTTACTTTTTATCTTCTATTATGCAGAATAAGTGCAATGTCGGATAACATGTTGGATCTAATCTGATCCAGATCCAACACGTCTACTGATCCATATCCAATATGTCTAACTATGTCTGATCACATTTATCTAGGCAGGGTTATGACCGTAATTTCTGTAATTGTTTTATTCTAGACTTTAGATTATTGTGTTGTTTCACTCTAGACTCTAGATTATTGTGATTGTTTCATTCTAGATTCTTGTAAATTGTGTAGAAGGATCATTATATAAATGGGCTGCGTGAGAATGTAGAACCTCACCTCCCTTCCTCTTTTCTTGTTCTCTCTTAACCTTTCCTTTGTTGAAACTGATCGTGTGTTATAGTTTGATACCCAAAATCTTACAGTTACAACCCTGGAATGTGATGTATCATTCTCCTTCATAGTTACATTATAACGTAATGTCTTGTATGATATGCTATGTTACATTTAGCAGTGCTCCTAATCATTTATTCTAACAGGAAGGGTCCAGCCACTACATAATCTAGAGCACTTATAGATTGACCCATCTATCAAATCAATAATATGTAAATGATGCAGCGCCAATGCTGAAATGGGAATCAGGTATCCTATTACCCTCCAAATAGTGAATAAGAAAATATATAAAACTTTTCATGGCTCCTACATACTTAGTATCATAGTCATAAAAATCATTAACATGTTTTAGATGGCAATGTTTTCTCGGGCATTCTTCAGCAAAGCTGAAAATCTCAGGAAAAAATCTGCAAATATTTTAGAAAAGAAAAAAAATCCTAAAATTAGGAAAAAGTAAAATAAATGAAAAACTGACAACATAAATAACTAGATAAAATGATAAAATGCTGCTTTACTAATGATAGAAATGAAGATACATAATTTAACTCATGTTTAAACTTTAAGGCAGAAATGACATAAAATAATGAAAAAAGCAATAAAAATGCCAAAAATTTATTTTGCTGTCTTTTAAAAAAAAACGTGAAAAACATGTGTTTATTTTTCATCGGTTTTAACATTTTTTTCGTGTTTTTTCTGAAAAAGATGTGTTTTCAGTGACTATGCTTAGTATCTTGACATGGAATTTAACCTTTTCGTGAACTGTTGGTTATAGCAGTCTTAATGTTTAATAAACATAACCTACACAAATATACATGAATTTCACAAACTACCAATTGTTTAATGGTTTCTTCTTTATGGTAATTCAACATAGTATAGTCATGACATGATCATATGTCAAGTCCTAGGGCCCAAAATAAACACAATTACATTGGTGAGTTGCCTGATAATCATGCTTATACTGTAAACTTGACACTTGAAGTCGTACCATGGCTGTTCACACAAAAAAATGAACGAAAAGTACCTGAATCCGAAGATAAAGCCTGCGAGTGTAGAAGTCCTCAAGACCCAAACAAATTGGTGCATATCCCTGCTTCAACAGCGAATTGTGATAAGATGGTAAGTACGACATAGTCAAAAGAGTGCAGCTACATAAAAGTGAAGATTCAATTAAAAAAAAAAAAAACATGAAGGACTAGGTCAGGAGAAGCTACATTTGAGACAATAAAAGAAGAAGAAGTGGTAATATGTTAGAAATGGGTGCGACTTCAGGGACCTGCTACTGCAAGAATATCAGAGTGAGAGGAACTACAAGGAATGGAGAAAATGAAAATGAGAAGCACATGCCCGTTGCTGCACATACTTCATATGGAACATTGTACATAGATGCAGGGCCGCAGGGTGCATGTGTTCAAGTACACCACCCTTTCAGCAAGAAACCCAGGATTTGAGAAAGTTGAGATCAACCATGGGTATCAAGAGCACTTGAGAAATTAAGTGGGGAATATAGGAAAACAAAAAAAAATAATCATCATTACCAAACAAAATCCTTACCTGCAGCTAAATAAGCTTGAAAAAAGAGAAAAAATATTGTCAAGTGCATTACAATAACATGAATTTTAGCTTTGAATTTTCAGAACAGGGCCTTAGTATATCTGGGGTTAGATGAAAAGTAAATAACCGCAAGCTAAGGTCAGTGACAAAGAAATTTCCTTCTTCCTGATTCACAACAGAAGTCTTTTTTTGTTCAATTGGACAACCAATCTACACCAAAACCAGATAATACGAAGATAATTAGAGGCATCATGATACCACTTTGCGTTCCCACTGATCATGTAGTTTATGATTTTTCAACCAAACTATATCCGCATAGTAATTCCACTTGTTTCCAAGAACGACGTCTAGAAAAAGGGATCATAAGAGATAGAAAATGACAATCAAACAGGGTAGATACAATTGAACTCCTGATCAAAATTCGTACGACCGTCAAGTCACATGCAAATAACTCACACAATATCTACATACAACCATTCCTGCACAAAACCTAGCGGATCAAGCATAAAGTATGACTTTACTGATAACCGAACAAGAACAAGACTCGCATTTCCGGGAAAAAAACACGCTAACTTAGTTATAATTATAAACAAAAAAAACGAGAAAAAAATCAAATAGCATTCATATCTACAACAATGAAGACAAAGACAAACAGCTAAATTGACCGATCGGAAAACCGAAAGGAGAAGAAGAATGGAACAAGAAATCACCTGCAGATTCTTGGGACTCGACCATTCGAGGAACTTTCTGAAAAGATCCCTGATCTGGCCGAAGGCGAAGAGCAAGCCGTAGCTGAACAGCGTCGTCAAGGCGGTGATGTACGGGATGGTGATCGCCATCCGGCGACGCTGGATATGAAAGAGAGAGAGGAAGCGAGGGACGGAGAGAGAGGGAGAGAGAGAGAAAGGACCCGGGACGGATGGACCAGAGAACGAGAGGCAACAGAAGGGCGAGGGGGACGGAGACTACCCTGGTTTAAATAGGCGTCACAATTTGACCAAAATAACCTTATAATTTCCATATTGTGCTTTTTATGTCCTTCACGAAGTTCCCGAGCTATTATCCTTTGACACGGCGTTATACCTTTCCTTCGGTCACATTTGTGAATGGATCTGATTTATCCGGTTATCGACTCGATTCAGATCCACTCAGTCAGATATGGAGAACTAAACAAGATCCGGCGATTAATTGATTCCAGATCAGATATGCAGTTTTAAAAGCAAAATCCGATAGAGATCTGATTGGTTTACATGTAAATATCAGATCTTATGCTTGTTAAATCCAGATTCAGTTTGAAAATTGAGCCCAAATCTGAAAATGATCGGGTCAAATTTGGTAAAAAGTTTGATCCAGCTTAATCCCCATATGCTTGAAACTGGTTTTAGGACATGCTCCAAATGAACCTACAATAAAATCCTTGTTCTTCAAGTTTTAGCCTATGTACCAATATTTAAAAAAAAAATCACTTGTTTTATATAAAAAATTTAAAAAATAATATTTTCGCTCTAGTGAAAATTTAGAAACTTTAATTCGGCCCCCTCATGAAAAATTTCTGCTGCTTAGAATGGCATAGCCTCGGATCTTATATTGAAGGCTGATATGACATAGGATTTATATAGTAAGCAAACAATGATTTCATTAAGGTGTGCTTGATAGCTTCTGATCTTAAGTCAAAAACTGATATGAGAATCTTTTCAGAATCTTCTTATGTGGGACTCACAGTATAAACAAACACCAGATTTTGTTATCATGTGAAAAGGATGATTTGAGAATCTCAATTTTGGCCGAGACCTTGGGTTTGAAGTCCCATGGGAGGAGGGTCTACCTTAAATTCATGGTTTTCATATTCTCAATGATATTAAATCACCTCGGATCTCAAATCCAAGGCTATCAATAGGGGTGAACACGAGCCGAGTCGAGCCCGAGTTCAGCCGGTTCGAGTTGGGGTCGACTAATGAAACATTGAGCGCGAGCTCGGCTCTAGCTCGAAAAATAGCTCAATAGAAGCAGCTCGAGCTAGACAAACTCATTTGAATATATGGACTATTACTTTGCCAAAAATCAAGCCCGACTTGATTATGGTTCGACAAACTTGAAACCATTGGTTCTTTCGGGTTCCTCTACGCGTTCTAACCTCAACCTGTTCCGGCTTTTATCGAGGAAGGGAAGCCCCTTGACCCTCAAACACTGTAGCTATTCGATTAGAGAGAGAGAGAGAGAGAGAGAGAGAGAGAGAGAGAGAGAGAGAGAGTGTGTGTGTGTGTGTGAGCTTTTGTTCTACAAGGGAGAGCTGGTCACATTGTCTCTCACATCCCACAAAGTAATGCAACCTTAACACTGATCTCATTGTTTTTCTTTCAACTAGAAACATTTTGACTGGAGCCCAAGGGTGAAGCAAATTTTTTTTTTTTTTTTTAAAGAAGGCCACTGTATAATTTTCAAAACTTGTATGGGGAATAATTGACAAATTTTAAAATATTATATAGTGAGATGCTAGGTATGTTGACATATCCCATTTCTAACAAATATACTGGCTGAATCAATACCAGAAAATCAAATATGAAAAAAATCGAATGTCTGGTTAAGAAATTGGATTTTAAGAAATGACATCTAATTGGATTTGGATATACATAAATGAGTTTTAGTTTTAAATAAATATAATATATTGAATGCTTTTACATTTTGAAAATCGGCCAAATTCATTTCAAAATTCAGATTCAGATACAGATATGAATGTAAAAATTGGATTGTGATATTAGATTTCAGATTCAGAATCAAATATAACTTTTCTTTGTTCATATTTGAATCTCAAATGTATAAATATTAAAAAAAAAACGATATGAGTACTATTTTCACGAGACTTTACAATTGAGTTTTCCCTTTTACTTGAGTTGACACAACTTCTGCAGTGCTTGAAGTAAAATTCGTTTACAATTTACGTCGTCTTCACTATTTGTATAAATAATAGGTCTGACACACTATACACACATATATATTATCTACTTGGAATTGGCCATATAGATAATTTTCATAAAAGTTTGGTATACGAGGGTCGGGTAATTACCTGCTTTTATATGTATATATATATATATATATCCTCAACTTTTAAATATGATATTTAAAATATTTTTTTAATGTAACCTTATAGGATAAGTTGATGCAAAATGTATATTAACATGATAATTTTTTTTTTAGTTTTAATAGTGTTTTTATAATAAACAAAAAATGAATGGCTCCTATAACATCGACACTATGATAATATAAAATCAATATCTTTCATAAAAAACAACTTTTTCAAACCATATTTTACATCAAAATAGTTTTTATAAATATATTAAGATATTTTTAAAATAATTTCTTAACAAAAAAATGAAAAGTCTAATTTTTTTGTCTCATATATATATATATATATATATAGAGAGAGAGAGAGAGAGAGAGAAACTAGACACTTAAGTATATATATATAGCCCACACGGGCCCACCCAGATTAATCTTGGTGATCAAGACGGACGCATGCTAATTCGTCTGGGTGATCAATTTGATGGAAAGGATATTTACGTCGTGATGCTTTTAAACCAATGGCAGAATTGTCAACCGGCGGTGATGAACTGGCTACTTATTTCATGCAAAGATTCAGCTCCAAAGCGAGTGCTGAATCTTTGACCTCGATTTCAAGCTGGATTCCTGCGTGAAGAGAACGACCCGGTTTCTTAATGGGTCGCACTGACTAGGAGCTTCTGGACCAGGATCCGAACCCAAACTGAGGCTCATCTTATATCATATCTAAATGTATCCCATTGTTATAGCCAAAGCGCAAAGCCCTCTGTCTAAATTGGATCGTTATTTAGATGCGGATTGGATCTAGGCTATTTTCCGTTTCCATATCCAAGGAGCTTTTTTTCTCATATTTTGGATCTAATCTATGGCCATCTTGTTTCTTAACTCAGATGAATATGGATCTTCAGGTATGTGTATAAATTGACGATCCAAAACCATTTCATCAAATTTGGCCATTTTGTAAAAGTCTTATAAACCATTTTCCATTTTGTCCGATCTTCGGCAGTTCAGTTCAGTGGCCCTGCAGAGACAGTGGCTGAGCCAGGAATTTTTTGTTTTAAGAGTCGAATTAAATTTTCAAAATTTTTAACAGAAGCCAAAACAAAATTTTTCAAAATTTTTATATACATTAAACAATAATTTTTAAAATTTTACATGTAAATTTTTAAAAATCTAAGGGGGGGGGCCAAGCAGCGGCGGAACCAAGGGAGGATCTGCATGGGCTCTGGTCCCACCCCACCTCAATTTTCTTTTTAAATTTACATGTAAATTTAAAAAAAAGTTATTTGCCGTATATAAAAATTTTGAAAAATGGTATTTCAACTCGTGTCAAAATTTAGAAACTTTAATTTGGCCCTCTCATGAAAATTTTTTTTGGCTCTGCTCATGGGGCCAAGGGCTCGCTCTCTGCCGGCTCGTCGCCTGATAACACATTAGCTTTCCATCAAGCCATCTTTTTGTCAAAACCAGTGAGAAAATTAATAGAGTGGGCTTCAGTCATTTGGCCACTGAACTCTCATAAATATATAAATTGGGTTGGTGTCCCTAGGGTTCAAAACTTAGACAAAAGTTCCTTCTATATGGACAATCTATGCATGGGAACTGGACATTGAACCGGCCAAAGCTGGAAAAATGCATGACTTGTGGTTCATTTTTCGAACCCAATGGTCAAGGGTAGACATCGAGCCAGGCAGGCCCAGCTTGAACACAGCCAGGCAAGGGACCCTCCAGCAACTGGTACTCCACTCCGGCCTCAACTCGGAGCGTTACATGGTCATTAAGATGTCGTTTGATTCGGGTTCCTGGCACTTGGCATTGGAATAGAACAGATGTGTTCCGCTTCACTGAATCCGATGCAAACGCCAGACGCAAAACTACAGCCTTACCGAATACCGAGTTACCTCATCTAGATCAGCTAGAGCAGACCCACTTCAGTTTGTAAGACTAGAAGCTGTTCCATTTTTGCTGCCCACTAAGGGAAAAGAGAAAAGCAATATCCAAATAGTAGGCATTCATTAACTCGAGCTAGACTGGAATTCGCTGGCCATTTAACATTCAGGCCGGCCTGATAAAAATATCAACTCACCGGATTCGGCTGGCTCGAGTCAGGTAGTGGGAGCCCAGGCCGGCCCGATATATATATATTTAAACTTCATGTCTCATGATGCTCGCAAACTTTTGGGATGTTGCTAATAGTTCTCTTAGAAAATCTTTGTGTGTCACCGATGGCTCTCTCAAAAATGCTTAGTACGTCGCCAAACCGCATAATAGATAGACATACAATTGATTGTTGGGTCTGACTTGATAACTAAGTAGAAGGCGCTTTGGGCCTGTCCAACCCTGGTTTTGTCAGCCTCGGGCCAGACCTTGACTTTGTCGAGCCTTGCGCCGGATGGATCAGCCCAATGCCCAATCAAGTTAAAGAGGTCAGATGAGACATTATTCAAATTCCCCTTTTATATATATATATATATATATATATATATATATATATATATATATATAGAGAGAGAGAGAGAAAGAGAGAGCCGATAAAATGAGAATATATAATAAAATTTGAAGACAAGATGTCTATCAAATACAAAAAACAATCCGCAAAAAAAACAAACCGCAAAAACAAAAACAAAAAAAAGAAATATACAATATAATGCTCAGAAAAAAAAAAAAAAAACTGTTATAGAGAAAAACTATGGGCTCTCACTTGAAAACGCGTGATTGAATTATTTTATGAAGAAATTTGGCTTATCTGGAGCAAATCACATGCATGCATACACTTGCAAAAAACGACATTATAAGTCTCCATCATGTTGACTTGTTATCTTAAAATACATTTCAAAGAATTTGTGGCGCTTTCAAAGATTCCCATTTTTAAAAAATTGGCATTATGCTGGTTTAATTTGGTTTAGCAGACTTAATTATTTGACAGTTTTTTTTTTTTGAAAAGTATTGCTAAATTTTAGGCCAAAAAAAAAAAAAGGCCCATTGTTATCTATTTCTTTTATGAACTTGATATTGATTTGACTGCATACCAGCCCTACGGGTTAAGACACATATCTCGAGAAACATTATTAAATACATTTAAAAATACATTAAAAAATAGCTATTTGGCCTTTAACATAAAAATAATTAGTTTAAAAAAAATCATAAGCCATATTTTATTTAAGTCAATTTCCCACAAATTCACATCTCCCGCTTACCCTTTGTCGTACGGAAAAGGGCGAAAACTTGCAAAAGACTGGGAAAAAAATGTAAATTGTAAAGAATTCTGTGGTTACTGTTCACGAATTATCTTATAAAATTATGCAGTTACTTACAGTTGTTTAAATGTTAGGTGGTCTTTGCTAAATATATGAAGAGGTGTCCAGTTACTGGTAAAATTTTCATTATTTTTTAGGATTAATTTAGGCAGATTACACTTACCAAAAAAATTACGGAGCCCTTTGTTGACGATTTAAAAACGTTTCCCGAACTAGTGAAAATATAAAAAAATAATATTTTATCGACAACGTTCTTGCAATGGAAGTAACTAGTTAAGTACAAGCAGCAGACCGGTCATGTTTCACATGTTTCCACAAGGCATTTTCCACGTTCGGCCCGTCCGGACCGGCCCCATTCAGGTCCGGACAGAACTCACTTCTACTCTCCAAGTCAAATAACGTGAGCTTCGGACGCATAAGTTCATGATAACGACAAAGTGGACCGAACGGTCAAAACCTCACAATGCTGGCACGATTCATTAGGTTTCTCTGGCGACGACTGTTCGGTCAATAGTTGAATATTTTAACAATTGAATATTTTAAATTTTCATTTTTAATATATAAATAGTTGAATATTTTAACAATTGAATATTTTAAATTTTCATTTTTAATATATATATAGTAGGAGTGAACACGAGTCAAGTCGAGCCCGAGTTCAGCCAGTTCGAGCTCGGCTTGACTAATGAAACCTTCGGCTTGAGCTCGATAATAGCTCGTGAATATATAAATGACCAAATATTTGAAGCCAACATTGTTGTGGGCTGGTGTGGGGAGACTGCGAGCACCAGTCTATATGTGGCTCTGATGTTGACTCAGACTACCATATATATATTTTAAAACCCTACAAGTTTCTCTTTTACTTGGGCAAAAAACTGCTGGAAGCTAATAAAGGTACTTAATTTTTTTTTATTCTTTTAGTACAGTGTTTGAATGACAAATGATTTTTTGCCTCATTTAAATTAACATATATTGTCATATGAAAGGCAAACGGCGAAGGTGTAACATCTTTTCTCATTTGGTAAATTTCCAATTTGGTGCTCACCCTTTGAGTATAGTTTCAAATAGGGGTCTCGCCTCTTTTACTTTTCCCAACCACTATCGCAGGCAAATTAAAAAAGTAAAAAATTAAAACAACTATTCAATGTTTGCTGTGCCTCTAAATCACCAGATAATATTTGAAAATCACTTAATAAATGATTTAAAAATACATGTTTCATCAATGAAAAACATTAAAAAAGGTTTAAATATAAGAGAGGTGAGCATCAAAGTCTGCTTCTTCCTATTGACGCTGCCCCTGCAAGCCATAACATACAACTCACTCTATAAATTTACCTTTAGAATTAATAAAAAACACATTTCTACTAAAAAATTTTAGAAACTAAATATTTAATTTAAATTTCCACAACTTTACGTCTTTCTATCTCTATCTCATTTCTTTTTTCTATACAATATCACAAAAAAAGGTGAAAGGATAGAGAGACTAGCAAAAAATGTGAATTATAAAAGATTTTATATAAAAGACATTGTTAAGGGTAAAATGGTCTTCTTAAACATATGCTATGTTTTTTTTTTTATTCCTAAGATGGATGTGTTTGTGAAAAAGATACTTGTATTTTACCTTTTATGAGAGGGGTATTTTTGTTTTTTCAAAATAGATATTTTAGAGGGTGTTTGACATAATGTATACTATGAGAATGTGTCATGAATCTGCTCAAAAAATGAGATAAATTCATGGAACACTAGAACTAATGTCTCATGAATGTTATGTCTCTATTTTTAAGGCAAATTCACGAGAAACTTGCATAGTGTCCCTGCTGCCAAATAGTCCCTTAGAGGTCGTTTGATAGCCACTGGACACGCGTGTCTTGTCCAAGCAATTTTTTTTATCAAACACTGTCCATAGGATAGGCTGGACACGACAGACAATAGGACACGACTATAAATTGTTTTTCTGTTCCATTCCGTTTCGAGCTAACCCTTAAGGCTCATCCGCAAATGGAACAATTTGTAACTGATTCATGAATATGCTCAAAAAATTGGTTCAAATTCATAAAACACTTTTTAAAGTGCTCCATGAATCTAACCCTAATCTTTAAGTCATATTAATGAAACAGTTACATATTGTTCCGTTTATCAAACGGACCCTTAAGTGGTCTTCACGGTTTTACGTAAAGGATTTCAAGAGTGTTTTCATCATTTTCAACCGCCTAACACACCGTCTCATGTTAGGGCCCTAACATATAACATAATTCTGAATCCACTCCATTCATTCTGCCGGTGATTAAGGCGGTTCTAGTTAAGTAAGTGGAACCATGCACATGTTCATTGAAGATGGATTTTCTGTTGTCAAAGATGTGGACCAAAAAAGGGACTCCTGTTTCTACGAAGGTTCCTCGTCGCGAAAAAAATGAAAAAGGTTAGATTTTGGCTCTCATATATGCACATCAACCAATTTATGCGCCTTCAACCGAGACAAACTATCTTTGAATTTCATGTCTTGAGTTGAAGAAAATCAAAGAGTCCAATACACTGGTTGGTTGCGCTTCTCTACCATAATTTGGCAGTAGCCTGCTTAATCGTGTCTCATCTCAGTAAGAAAACCAGGAAAAGGAAGAGCAGGAAGCGGAAAAGAAAAGACAAAGTATCTTTGAAACTTTGATGCTTTAGACAATGACGGATCTGAAGGGTGAGATGAGAACAGTCTCGGTTGAAGGCCTGGTCAAGGCAAGTTGATTAACAAGAACACTCCTACTTTCTTTGTTTCTTTCATGGGCATCATGTTCTTGATGGGTAGGGATGTCAACGAATCGGATTCAGATTGAATATATCGTTAATCATATCAGTTTTTTCGGATAATCACATATTCGGATTAAAATTCAAATAAAGAAAAGTCACGTCCGAATCCGAATCCAAAATTTGATTTTATAATCTGCATCTGATTTTTATATGTATATTTGAATCCGAATCTGAATTTTGAACCGGATTTTGCCAATTTTCAAAATTTAATAGCATTACAAACATGATATTTGTGTAAAAATGAATCCGATCTGAATCCGAACCTGAATTTTGAACCGGATTTTGCCAATCTTCAAAATTTAATAGCATTACAAACATGATGTTTGTCTAAAAATGAATCCAATATGAATCCGATTTTTATATGTATGTCTGAATCTGAATCTGAATTTTGAACCAGATTTTTGCCAATTTTCAAAATTTAATAGCATTACAAACATGATATTTGTCTAAAAATGAATCCGATCTGAATCCGATTTTTATATGTATATCTGAATCCGAACCTGAATTTTGAACCGGATTTTGCCAATTTTCAAAATTTAATAGCATTACAAACATGATATTTGTCTAAAAATGAATCCAATCTGAATTCGATTTTTATATGTATATTTGAATCTGAATCTGAATTTTGAACAAGATTTTGCCAATTTTCAAAATTTAATAGCACTACAAACATGATATTTGTCTAAAAATGAATCCGATCTCAAATCCAATCAGATATTTGTGTATATCTGAATCCAAATCCGATCCGATTTCTTAATCAGATATTAAATTTTTTTTCATGTCCGATTTTTCGGATTGGTTTGGTTGGATATCCGATTCAAATCAGATATATTGACATCCCTATTGATGGGTCTTCTTCAGCACTTTTCAATGTCAATAAGTGCAACGCCCCACTTTGAAAAGCTTAGTCTAGTATTTAAGATTGTAACAACAAGTCCTCAAGGATTTATAATAGAGGTTCTTTAAGTGATTGGCTGTCCCTTTGAACATAAATTTGACCCAAATTCAAACCATTGACATCTTTTAAATTTCTCATTTCTAGAAACTATCCCAACAGTTGCATTAGGGACAAGTTTGTTTGACTACAATTTCTAGGACTTTTTAGCAATGAAAGTCCATCCAACAATACTCAGCAGAGGGTAGACTAACTCTTAGGATTCATTTGTCAATGAGTCGAGTAAAGATGAACATATATCTATCCTTAAGGGGATTGGCACAACGGAATCCGGTAAGGGCTCGCAGGCGACCAGTCTCCGCTTCGAATCGCTGGATTCCGGGGTTGTCAACTCTCTGTGCTACAAACGAGCGCCCACCGACTCGCAAGTTGAAGAGAAGTGTGGGCGGCAGCTCGAGGTACAAAAGGTAGCTGACCATGGTTTTCATTCATGTTTCCTAATTTCCACTAGAGCAAAGAAGATTGTTAGAATAACGTACACGATTCTCCAATAATGACAGGCTAAACTCTAGAATCTTACTTTTCTCTCTAGCTTAGCTCGAGGGTTGATTCCTTGTATTGGAACTCTTAATCGCCGAACTGGTCACGATTATGATAAGTTGACAGACGACTTTCAAAATATATAAATGTCCAGACGTTTATCCTATTGATTTTGTTTATTGAAATCTGAATCCAATCCGATTTCTTAATCAATAATTGTTGGATTTATGTTACATATCTAGTTTTTTGAAGTAGTTTGGTCGGATATTATGTCGGAATCCAACCCATTGACATTCCAACTCATTAGTTATCATTTTTTATGCATTTTGGTTAAGCCAGGGCAACAGCCCGGCCTGGCCCGAGTCCGGCCCAGGCCAGCCGGACAATGAGTATGGGCCCAGCCCACTCAAAAAACCTGAACCCGAGCTCGGCCTGATTAAATTTTAAAATATATTTTTGAATAAAAAATTATATAAATATAATTAATCATAACAAAATATTATAAGTATATATATAAATTAATTAAAAAAAATTAAAAACTTATTATCGGGCCCACCTGAACTTATCAGGCCATCCCAGGCCGGCCCAAGTTCCTTTTTTCCGGGCCCAGCCTCGAGCCTAGGTGGAGGCGAGTACTGGATACCCGGCAGCTGCCCGGCCTAGTGCCCATGCTTAATTTTTGTTGATCAACTTGACTAATAATTCACAATGAAGTCATTGGAAAACCATTGCCTTCGTACCATGTAACATATGAATTCCACTTGGTGCACACAGACTTATAGTTCACATATCTCATCTTAAAATCGTTATGGTGAGAAAGTTACTTTAGTTTCCATCTCACATCCCCTCTTCCATTTCCACTCATTTCTTGCATTTTTATATTCAAACTTGAACTTCACGCCCAAGGCATTTTTTAACTTGTTCTGACCACAGGACGAGACTTTGCCGCCGTCGACCAGCTTTTTCCAAAAGGAAGAATGGGACTATATTATATATTAACATATTTCATCATGTGATCAAACAAACCTGACCGACCCACTTCTACTTTTAACTTTTTATTTCTCTTAAACTGTGGAAAGCAAGTTCGCACTACGGTTGCAGATGGGCCGAATCTGCTTTTAAGTGTTTTGTCATTTTCTTTTGTGGCGGATTCGATTCTGACCTGACCAGTGACCGAACAGTGCATTTAGCGGCTCTAAATTCAAACCCTAAAGATGATTGCCTTTCGATTATTTCACTAAGAAACATGATTTCATTATATCATGCAATTGCAAAGCTGTGAATAATTCCAAGCAGTTGCAAACTTATCAGCGGCCGCAAAGCATATTCCAAATGGTCCGATCCAAGGTATTTGAAAAACCAAAACAAGGAGCATAGAAAAACAACTGAGTTGAGGACAGAATTTAGATTAGGTCACCACAAGTGTTTATATGTCGCCTAACAAGTTAGACCATGTATTTAATATTATCGGATTGTCGTTATATTGATGACAGCACTAGGAACTCTGATGAAGTGCGAAGCACAACCCTAGGTTTACATCCAAGCGGTTTGAAGTTCAAATCCTTTGGCTACGGCAAAGTTTTCTCTGAACTGCAAATGGTGGCAAGTGCGACGCTTTTAGGCCCCGAAACAAACCAGGACCAACATTGAGCTGCAAACGGTGGCAAGTGCGACACTTCTACGCCCCGAAACAAACCAGGACCAACATTGATCTGCAAACGGTGGCAAGTGCGACACTTCTACGCCCCGAAACAAACCAAGACCAACATTGAGCTGCAAACGGTGGCAAGTGCGACACTTCTACACCCCGAAACAAACCAGGACCAACATTGAACTGCAAACGGTGGCAAGTGCGACACTTCTACGCCCCGAAACAAACCAAGACCAACATTGAGCTGCAAACGGTGGCAAGTGCGACACTTCTACACCCCGAAACAAACCAGGACCAACATTGAGCTGCAAACGGTGGCAAGTGCGACACTTTTACGCCCCGAAACAAACGATGACCAACATTGAGCTGCAAACAGTGGCAAGTGCGACACTCCTAGGCCACGAAACAAACCAGGACCAACATTGGAGTCATTAGAGTTATTGCCTAGGGCGCAAGACTTTTACGTATGCTTTTTAATTTGCTAACTATTTTGCGCAAGTGAACTGTGGAACTCTTGTGGTGCTTGAGATCAGAGGCAGAACCAGGAATTTTTCATGAGGAGGGTCAAATCAAAGTTTTTAAATTTTGACTAGGGCCGAAATATCAATATTATTTTTTGAAATTTGTATATAGAACAAGTGATTTTTTTTAAAATTTACATGCAAATTTTTTTACCTTGGGTCCACCCCTGCTTGAGATCCAGACAGATCCTTCAAATCAGATCCAACATGCAACGCTCCAAAAACATGCAATTAACAAGAACTGCGCGGCTTTTCCATCTTACGTTGACTCCTAATCTAAAACCAAGATTAGTTTCGGTGACCCCACGAACTTTGATTTGTGCATCATTTCAGTGAAAGCCTCCCGTCTGCATCGCTTCAGTCCAATCTCAAGATGTCGCGAGTCAGAATCCAGTGGCGGAGCCATATATGGGCTGGTGTGAGTAGTGGCCTATGGAAGCCCATCAAAAATTTCATTGGGATGGGTCAAGATTATACCCGAATGACTCAAAAAATTGTATGTGGTGCCGAAACTAGACCCGAGTGTGTAATTCAAGTGCACCTCACCAAAAAATCTTATCTCCGCTACTGTTTGAATCAAGTACTTTCTTTACCCGTTTCGCGCGATAAGTGTAATACTTTTAAGGAGCATTTGTACATATCTAGAGATCAAGTCACCACCCATTTCACTTTTCTATATTGCTGTCAAAACCATATATATGTCCTAAGTTGTTAGGTGGCAGATTTAGGTGGTGACTTGACCTCATCTTATCTTTTCCAGTTTTTTTTATCAATGAAAGGACTGCCAATGTGCAGTCAATTGGGAGGAAAATTTCCTTTACTCAGTGATCCCATCTACTTTCAACTAATCCTTATCTTTCGAAATCAAGAACATTTTACAATATTAGGGTTAGTTAGTCCAAAAATAAGATGAAAGATACTGGTATTATTATTCTTCATGTGAGCAGAACAAAAACACTGCTCGATCGAGAGCCGAAGTTCTTTCCAAAACCCTAGAGTAATAAAACATTGGGCTCCAAATCTATAAAAAGAAAAATAATAGACTTGAGACTAGAGGAGCCTGGTAGAACCTCGCCGCCGAGGCGCTATCTCTACCCAATATCACGCTCAGCAGGGCAAATCGATTTGAACTTTGTGGTCTACCGCTGCTTCTTCTTCTATCGCAAGAACAGGGAGGCAGATCCTTCGGCCGATTAGGGAGAAGAAGAAAAGAGGATTGACGACGGGAGGAGGATTGACGCCGTCGGATCAAAGAAAAACACCAGCCGTCGCTGGTCTAGGGGTGAGAAGAAATCAATCCGGCCGCCGTCGAGAAGACGAATGACTTGGTTGAGGAGAAGATGGGATGAGAGAGAGAGTGACGCCCAAAACTAAAATCAATTCCTTCTTTCATTCAAGCGTAATCTCCAAAAAGCCCTAATTTAAAAGCTTATATAAATGAGAAGCGTCTCGGTTCACTTAGCTCCTTCACCCGAGACGGTACAAAGAACTTAAAATAAAGCGATTCTAACACGTCTCAAACCGAGACGGTACAAAAGAGTAAATAAACATAAACAAAAGGACGCCTGGATTGGATCTGGTTGCGCCCGCTCTCTATACGAATCCGGACCTTGTCGCACCTTTTTCGACCTTAGCTGCTCTGCCCGCTCCCCCCACTGGAGCCATATAAGTAATGCCCAAGGGTTCTATTAGTGTTGAACCCTTAAAGTCACTTCTTGGGCTTGCGCCCATCCTTGGCCGTGCGCCATGCTGCGGTCTGCTGCTCACGGCTCTCCCTACAGAGGCTAACCTCACCAGGCATCAATGACATAAGCCTATCTGGTGGTAATCGGCGTGCCCAACTGCTACTCACGCCGCTGGTCGGCTCCACTCTAAAGCTCTCGGCCAGGCCTTCGGCTGTCCTGGATGGTGCCAAAATTAGGCACGTATCAGAGCCAAACTATACTTTCAAAATTTTAACAGTGGCTGAAATATAATTTTTCATATTTTTTATATAGAGTAAACTAAAGTTTATAGAATTTACATGTAAATTTTTGAAATTTAATCTGCCCGCTCCCTAGCTCGACTCCTGCTTGAGGTCCTCACTATGTGGTCAAAACCTCAAATTTAAGACCCGATAAAAGAGGGGGGGGGGGGGGGTCCGACCTCAAATCCTCGGATATGTAAACAAACACACTCTTAAAAGCATAGTCATAGAAAACATGTTTTTTTTTTAACAAAAAATACAATAAATTAAATGGCCGTTTAAAACTTAAAAAGTGTATTTTTTTGAAAAAAAGTTAAAAATGAAAAAGCGTGTTTTTAAAGTTTTTTAAAGCGTTTTTCATGTTTTTTTCATTTTTTTTATTTTTCAAATTTTTAATGCAAAATATCTTTTTTTATTTGTTGCAAATCTACTTATCTTGTGACATTTGTGTTATTAGTTTCAGACTTATTTTATTTTTCCCTCATTTTTAGGTTTTTTTTTAAAAATTAGCCATATTTTTTTCATTTTATTCAAAGCTCGCCGTGTTACATCCGAGAAAAACTTTGCCATTTAAAACTCCGACATGTTTTTTGTAACTATACTTAAAAGAATGTCCAAATGTTGAAGAATTTTGGAATGAGTAGCTCGATCTCGGAAATTCACTGTTTGTTTAAATAATGGACCTCTCCTAACACAGACAAGCATCTTGGAAATGATGGTACCAAACATGACCTCAAATGTTTTATATGCAAAATGTGCAACTTTTGCTAAAATAATAAGTCATAGTGGTGTACCAAAGAGTATTCTTAGGCTTTTCCCCGTTTTACATTAAAAGGTTACTCCAGCACAAGGCATGATAAACATGAAGATCATATGTCGCCTAGTGTGACAAATCTTAACATTCAATATGGAGAATTATGTATAAAGTTGCGGCATGTGAGGAAGGTGGTTCATGCTTTGTTTCCGTCCATCCGAAACACAGGAAGCACCTTTGCATATAATTCATGAGAACCTAAGTGGTTCATGCTTGTTTATGTCGTTCCAAAATACGCGAAGCTCATTTGCATAGGGTGGCGAAGCTAGAAATTTAATACGGTGGCGAAGCCAGAAATTTCTTGTTAAAGAGCACTCTAAGTAAAAATTTCAAAGTTGAAGGGGCACTCCTATGTAAAAAATTAAAAATTAATGAGGTTTCTATATATAAATAATGTAAATTTAGTGGTCTGGTGTGGGCATTTGCCCACTCCAGCCACAACATGGCTGCGCCACCGTTTGCATATAATTCATGAGAACCTGTGGTCAGGGACAGAGCCAGAAATTTTTCATGAAGGGGGTCGAATTAAAGTTTTAAATTTTGACATGGGCCGAAATTATCATTTTTTTCAAAATTTTTATAGGACAAATACAATTTTTAAAATTTATATGTAATTTTCTCTTAAAAAAATTTGAGGTGGGAAGAGGGCTATGCGGGCTCCCCCTTAGCTCCACCCCCTGCCTATGGTACTATATTTTATGAACTAATACTGTCCTTTATTAAATATCAAATAATTCAAACAAAGTTTCTAATAATTTCGAGTGAAAACTACTATTTTCGGGAGCGTTGGGTCCTAAACCAAATTTTTAGAGAAATCTCAAATGGGTCATATTTGATTCAACTAAAAACACAGGATTGCAGGAAGTCTACAACTATAAAGTATAAAGATGGTATCTGATTATTATAATATGCTAGTGGGGAAGCAAGAAACTTTGGGCTAAAGGGTACTAATTAATGCACTCTTTTAACTCTACATCTATAAATTACAAATACTATATGTGATTATTAGAATTTCCAGTGGTGGAGGTAGAAAATTTGGGCAAAAATGTACTAATTAAAAATTTTTTTAACCCCGTCAGGGAATAGTAACATATTGTTACTCTTCAATGAATCTGTTAAAAAATTCTGGCAAATTTATGAAACACTTTATTACAGTATTTCATGATTTAGCTTCATTTTTTGAGGCATATTCATGGGACAGTGACAATATATTACTGTTATCAGACTGCCCTTGAGAGAGACACATATATATATATATATATATATATATATATATATATATATATATATATATATATATATATATATATATATATATATATATATATATATATATATATACCATTACATAAATAAAAGAAATTTATGGGTCCGGGTAAGTAACAAGCCCCACATGCCCACATATAATTGGGCCACTACAATATGGTGCATGCCAAAAATAAGAACAGCACATCATGTAAGCAAATTATTTAATGTTAAAAAGGTTAAAGGGGTAGACTAAGTATAGTACATAACATGTGATTCATCTGATCTATCTCATTTGATGATTATTTTCATCTTCTAATAAATTCGACCCTGGACAACATTGTCAAAAATAAAAAAAGAAAGCTCTAAGTCAGCCAATGGCGAGTATGCGGCTGGTCAATGGTTCAAGTCTCAGAGGTGTTTGCCCTAGCTCGAACAAACGAATGTCAGGACCTTGAAGACAGGGGGAATGGCTTCAGGTTTTTACTCCTTTGCTCGGAAAAGTTTTCCCCAAGTGAAAAAAAAAGAGAGACCATTATGGGGCCAAAACAATCAATGTCATTAACAAGGCCATCATGTTTCCCCTTCTGTGACAAAAGTAGTGGACCATGGTTATTTGTAGTTTTGCTTCTTTGAATTTGCAAAATTTTTAGGGAAAAAATAAAATTTCAAAACTAGTCTTGTGATAATTTGTCAGTAGGGAAATTGTTAACTATGGTTAGGACCCAAATGGGCCCCAACAAAGGAAATTGAACCTAACCCTAACTAGGCTTAGGGTCTAACCCAAAGAGCGCTATATTAGTAGTGGCTCATAAAAGAAAAAAGAAAAAGAAAAATCAACCGACGAGGACGGCTTTTCCAAAAACACTAAGGGAGCATTTGGATGATGTCCGCAAAAAAGCTTGGTTTTGTAAAAACCAAGTTTCGCGAAAACCTGGTTAAAAAATCCAGTTTTGTAACTTGGTTTGGATGTTTGGATGACAAATGAAAAACTCAGTTTAGATGCGAAAATTAATCTTACACGGAGACGGGTATTTCAAACCCTTTATGAAAACCAGGTTTTCACAAAACCCCGTTTGAATGTCATCCAAACATGCTTGAAATCGCGTTTTGGGGCAAAACGCGGTTTTGTGTCCCAAAACCTGATTTTAAGTTGTCATCCAAACACTCCCTCGCAAAGTGGTCGATAGTTCCGACAATACATTTTCCTAACGCTTTAAAATAGTCGGTCTACATTATATCAAAATAAAGCTGTACCTTCTTCTTTAATTTCAATTAAAAAAAGAAAATAATAAATACATGTTCATTTTTTAATTATTATTTGAAGACCAACGACCTAATGTAGTGAATCATTTAAATCACGCACCTACATGTTTGAATTCTTTAGTGGCTTATATGATGCACGTGAAATTTATGAAAGAAACATGAAGGCATGTGCTAATTTATATTAATAGATCATGATTTGAACACACGGTGGTTAGAACTAGCAAGCAGGTAGAATATGATTAAACTTCAATAAATGAAAAACGAAAATAAGATAACAAGTGAACTCAACCTTGGATAACAAGTCTCGTATTAATAATCCACATTGTTTAGATTCGGATTTAGTTTGGCCCTACCCGAATACTTTCGATTGACCGTTTGACCCGCCCTTGAAAAAAATATTGACTTCGCCCTCGACTATTACGCCTTTTCCTGAACGGCACACATTGCAAATCAGTGAGAGACTGGTCGTCAGTTCGATTCATATGGCCGTTGCACTGCGACATTGTAAGTTCGACACAACGTTCACACAGAGAAGGCATGAAGCATCATGCTTTTTTTTTTAAATTAATAGGAGAAACTCTCTCTCCAAAGCGCTCATAAAATTAATAGGAGAAAGCGCGTCCGTCCGTGCTTTGCATGCTTTGAGCATGTCCTCCTTTTTTTTTTCCTCTCTTTTCAAGTGGGAAGAAAATTTGGTAACAAGTTGTCAAAGGTTTTTTATTGTTTATCATCATGTTAATAGTGGTAGGCACGCGGTGCCCGGAACATTTTTCTTAAAGGGTATTTTTGTCTTTTTATATATATATTTTAAATTTTTGCCTCTTGAAAAGAATTGCTTTTTTTTTTCTGTTTTTTTTTGTGGGTCAGTTGAACAGCAATTCATTAATATTGACTTCAATGTATAGAGGCAGCAGTCAATTTATTTCAACAAAAAAACTTTAGGGTGTGAATTGGAAACAAGAACACTTTGTGAGTGTTTTATAAATATGTTTCCGTCAACTTGTTTTCTAATTATATATTTAATTTTAAAACAAATTCATGAAACAATCACATAATATTCATATTTTCAAATACTCCGTAATGGCGACCACATCCTGTGTGCCCTATAAAAACTGTGTGATGGGTATTTTCATTTTTTCAAAAAAAAAAAAAAAATTGGCCCTACAGGGTTATATGTTGGTATAGAGTTTTGTTTGTATAATCTAAACACCAACTGTTTGCTCTATCCTTCATAGATGTGACTATTCTGCTCTATTTATAATTGTAGAAGGTTTAATGACATTGAATGGACATGAAATTTAAATTTTGACCTAACATAACAAACGATCTTATCTACATGACACCAAGATTTGTGTATGTGCTTCTGTTCATGTGCATCCAAAGCCATCTAATATTTTAGATGAAATTAATTCAAAACAAAGATTTGTGTGTATATATATATATATATATATATATATATATATATATATATATATATATATATATATATATATATATATATATATATATATATATATATATATATATATGTTGAATGATTACGTAACTTAGCCATCTGTTTGATCGTGACGGATGGTTGAGAGATAAATAAAGATAATAAGGTGATGAGATTATACAATGGTTGTAATATTGAGGATGAGGAAGCAAATATTTTTATAACAAAAACTGAATTTCAAATTCATATTTGTGAAATCCACTATTTAAATGTAAAGGTTCTTGAGAATTTAAGGGAGCTTGTGCGCCCTTGCTTTGTATGTGGCTCTGCCATTCCTCATGGAATGACTTTTCCAAACCAGTGGCTTTAATTAAACAAGCTGAATGGACAGCATTACTGAGTCCTTTATCATTTTTTTATTTAAAAGTAAAAATATTTTAAAATATTAAACAAACCCAAAAAGTACTTTGATATTTCAATTTCATACCACCCAAAAACTGTTTTATTTTGGCAGCCCCTTAATTGTAAGCACCTTGGCCCACAGCAACTGGACACCAATAGGTTATGCATTGTTTTATCTCCACTACAAAAAGCAATGCATCGTGTAGAAATAAGGAACATTGGACTTTGGGTGAATGAGAGGATTAATCCCATTGCTCGAGAAAGGCCCGAAGGCCCTTCATTCCCCCTGCCTCTGGGGTCCTGAGTTGCGTCGGTGTCAGCGACAGCAACAGTGCACCCTTCAACTTCGATGTCATGCCCTATCACCTTAAGGCACAAGAACATAGCATCCACGGGAATCGAACTAGAGACTTGCCTTAATACAGGCTCCTAACTCGACCAACTATGCTATGCCCCTTGATGCAAGGAACATTAGACTTCCTATTTATCTTTTTTTCTTCTATTATATAAAGTATCGAATTATGTTTATGTGGGGCATGCTCCTTCTTCCTGCTTCAATGATCTTCTAAGGAGTTCAAAACACACTGATGAATAGATATTGTACTTAATGAAGGTGCCCTTCTTAGTTGGTTGATAATATATATTAGCAACACAATTAGGGAATCTATGTGTTTGGTGGTAGCATATATTCATTATACATGTAAGACTCGGCGACCCCATCTCAAGTCTTTCATTTAGTAGTTGATTAAAATTGGCTTTATTGCACATAATTATTTTTTTTTTTTCTAAGGAGGACTTTCAATAGGAGCAAGTCAGTCTTCCTTGAATTGATGAACTTCTTTCATGTTTATTACGTTTTCTTGTGGTTGTCTCTTGTTTGAATGAGTGGAGAGGGATTTGTTGGATCAATTCACAAGACCGACGGTGCATTTGATAGCTTCGGATCTCATACGGAAAGCCGATGTAAAATCTTTTTCTATATAGGGCCCATGAAGCAAACAAACAACTGATTCACTGCCGTGTGTAGAAAAGCGGATTTGAGACTAAACCGCATTTTTAGGGTTGGAAAGTAGGGAGGTTTGACGTCAAATTCCTATGTAACAACCCCACCCACTCTCCTGATCTGGCGGATCCGAACCCGCTCCTTAGCAGCTTCGGTTACAAGTGTTACAATCCACTCAACTTAAGACATATGCGTCCGCATGTGTGAGACCCTAGGTCCGAGTGTTGAATCGTGTTCTGATACTCTTGTAATGATCTCATCTCCTCTCTAGCTCGGGCCCTTGGTATGGCATAGGGGCAGAGCCAAAAAATTTTCATGAAGAGGGACAAATTAAAGTTTTCAGATTTTGATAGGAGCCGAAATATCATTTTTCAAAATTTTCATATCAAGAAAGAAATTTTTTAAAAATTTACATGTAAATTATTTAAAAAAAAATTGACGAGGGGCCACGTCTCGTCCAGGCCTCCAGTATGTCTGAGACGAGTTGTCTCGTCACGTCAATCCTTTAAGTAAAACTTTTTCACAAGTTTGCAGCTAGAAAAATCATTGTCAATATATTTGATAAAGGACATTTGATAAGAAGAACATAGAGCAACAAAACAAACTGAATTGGAAGACGAGAAAATATTATTATGTTTGTTTAAAAAATAAATGCACATATAAAAGAATTAAAATTTAAAACTAAGTAAATTAATATGAACAGCGCATGACAAGCATTAGTCCTCTTTAGATCAGCCAACAAATCAAATTGACCTGCCACGTTTGAATCAAACAGGCTGACTAATGGAGTCCAACTTTATCGCAGCCGGAATGCGGCCGCTTGGTAAACCCATTTCGAGAAAAGTGAGCTTCAATTCAAACACGAGATAATCATGGCACGACTATTCCACACAATAGGGCTGGCCAATAGGTTGGTCCCATCGGCCCACCTAGGGCTGGTTCGGTCAAAGCCCACCTCATCAACGGATCAAGCCAGTAGAGATGGGCCCGATCCCATCAGCCATGTCACGGAATAATTCAGACGACCTAATTATTAGTTCATTATTAACAATCATGTGACACTTTATAAACTTCAATTTACATGAACTCGACTAGATTAAACTCGACTAAGCTCGCTTATAGCTAGGGATGTTCAAACAATCGAGCTAACTTGATCCATAAAGCTAGACCACGGTCTAGTTTTGCCCTTGTAAAGTCGTATTTGAGTCCAATGAACTCGACAATTAGTTTGTCATTGTATCGAGCTCGAACTCCAGCACAATTGATCGAGTCAAGCTCGAGCTGACTTAGCTCATATACGACCCAGATTTCTCTTGGTTATCAAATGAGAAAAGAAAATGTTAATAAAGAATTTCCCCTTAATCTAGATCTGAATCTAAACCAAATTCGAGCCCACGACATGTTAATGCTACAGCTTAAAGACAAATCTGATTCATTAACAGGTTTGAAATTGTCAGTCTTTCCCAATATCCGACCCGAAATTGCGGTAACAGATTCAGTAATTGGATAAGACAACGAGAAGGTCCAATAATCCAAACCAAATCTGTCTATTTGTATGAATAGTGACAAAAAAATTTCAACTGGCATTGCATAAGTTTCGAGAAACAATGACCCTCATTCCTCTAGTTGTTAGGATACCAAACCTGCTTTTGGTGCTTTGAATTGATTCGATATCCTATTAATCTCAAATTATCACAGATTTGAGATCTCATAGTGAAACAAACATGCCATTCACAAGGTTTGGAGAAACCCAATATATATATATATATATATATATAACCTTTTTATTTTGTTAAATGTTAATTAATTTTACGTAAAAACACCTAAAGGAGTCCATTTTTACTCAAGGTCTTCAATAAAAAATAGACACTAATCAGATGGATTTCCAAGAAAGTTGGCACAAAGAAATTGAACCAAATGTGACATGCACTACCTTCCATTTTCTTCAAACGATGGATAAAAATAAAACCCAGCTCATCCCAACACTAATCAAAGAGCATGAGTGGATTTGAATATTTTATTCGATTTTGATGTGATGTGAACATAAAACCAACAATTTCTACCGATATAAAAAAAAAAAACATAAGCATTGAAAAATGAGAAAAGACATTTTATATTTTCATTTTGTTCTTTATCCATTAAGGGGTATTGAAGTAATTCACATACCCGAACAACCGCTAGAAGTAAAATAAAAAAACCAAATTAAAGTTTCTATCGAAATGTTATTCTTCAAAAACTTTTATATCAAATAATTAAAATGTTTTAAAATTTACATAAAACTTTTTTGATTTTTTTTTTTTAAGTGGAGGTAAGGCCATGCGGGCGTACACAGACCTGAATTCCGGCGAGCTCCGCCGGAGCCCACCGGAACTGCCAGCTAGCCGTCGGCAAGCCCAACGCGGCAACTGGAGCGGAGTTCCGGCTCCAACGCGTCCGATCCATCACGTGCAACACGATATTTCTTGAAATAAAAAAAAAAAAAAAACTCACGTGACGGAATTGAAGGAGGGTGGAGGTGGGCCCCGCCTTGGAGGGTTTTTTTTTCTCCCACGTGTTCCCTGCGCGCCTTTTCCTTGCATATGAATCCATTCCCCTCTCGCCTCCTCTTCTCCCCCACCGCCACCGCTTCCTTCTGATCTTCCTTCTTGTGGACATGAAAAGCTTCTCCATAACCAAACTTCTTCTGTGATCTTCATCTCCATCTTCTTCTTGTTCGTCTTCTCTTGCTGCCCTCCTCTTTCCAGGCGGAGAAATGATCAAGGGTGCCGCCATAGATTTTTTCGACTTGCAACCGGATTTTGTGATGCATTCTCAGGTCCAAAAGCTCTCCCCCGCAGCAAGCCCGGTTCACAGTAAATCTTTCTCCTTTTCTAGTCCCCTTAACGTCGTGTTTCATGGGTTGGAGTTATGATCCTGGAAATTTAGGTGTTTTATTCCAAGGGAATGTGGAGTAGAAGTTTAATTTGGCTTGAAACTTTTATTCCGGGCAGTTTTTTCTGATGTTTGGTGCTCAAAACTCTTAGCCCATGCATTGTGAATCCGTCGCACCTGGTTTTAGTTTCTGTGGTTTGATCATGCGTAACCTCCATTGTATTTTTTTTTTCTTTAACTCTAGTCTTATATTTATGGCTGCTTTCCGTGATGATCTTCAAAGTTTTGAGAGTACTGAATCGTTGTGTGGTTGTTTGCAGGCCTGCAGAGGTCCATGTCGAAGATAGATCCCGAGGTACTGAAGAACATACTCGGTGCGAGGATGACGGAGAGGAAGACTTCCGATAATTACCGGTTTGCGCCGCCGGCAGGCGGCCAGACGGCGAACTCATTCTTGCCGGTGTTCCACTCCGCAACCAAGTAGGAGATCACTTTGTTATCGCTTTGTTTCTTTGCTTCATGTTAGTTTTCTTTTTTGGTTTCTTCTTTCTTTTCTGAAACCTGAAAATTTCTCTCAGCTGTTTTCCGTCCGAGGGCCCGCCGGCCACTGCTCCCATGACAATCTTTTATAATGGGGTGGTCACCGTCTTCAACGTTCCATCTGACAAGGTCTTGCTCTAACCACTGCTTCTTCCCTTCTTTTTAACTGTTGCTCCTTTCCAAGCTCTCGGAGTTGAGTTGAGATCCTTTCACAGGCAGAGAAGCTCATCCAGTTCGCGGCCGCCGGAAAAGCGACGCAGAGAGTAACCATCGGAACGCCCGCGCGCTTTGCCTGCCCCGGATTCGCTTCAACTCCCTCCGTCGCCGACGAGGTCCCGATGCTTGACGGGCTAACCAATGGTGCCTCTCTCTCTCTCTCTCTCTCTCCTCTTCTAAATTTCTATTAAAATATATTTCTTTAATGACATTCGCAACGTGTTAGAAAATATGTTGTTTATGATAATATTTTATACGTTTCTAGACATTTCTGTAATATATATATATATATATATATATATATATATATATATATATATATATATATATATATATATATATTATTACGGTGCACATGATAACAAACAGAAATAATGGTGGTACCTGGTGGGCACCGTACACGAGATATTAAATACTTATATGTTATTTAATATTTTAGAACATAAAAATAGAAAATAATTAGATGGTGTTTATTAGAAGTCAGTGCCCTTGATCTACCCTGCTTTAAGGACAAAATGAAATATCTCACATATAGATTTTTATGAGGTTTTTATTACTTCATATTTGAGATTCATGGGTCAGGTTGTGTGATTTTGTTGATGGATCATGCATCAGTTCTATAATCTTCATTTTACTTTTTAATCTTAATGGATCTTAAAGATTATAGCAACAGAACGCGCCCTTTCGTCCCACCTTAACATGTTTAAATGAAGTACGGTGAGGATAGTATCTTGAGACACTAAAAGCACACCTGTATTTGGAACGTGTAAAATGAAATATCCTCCCGCTCACCAAAAAAATTTTTGAACATAGATTCTAAGGTATTCAAACGTCAGTAGTCCAATGCGATGTGGACACCAAACTAACAACATGCCGCGCGTCCATTGTTTTATGTACAGAGATTCCCGGAATTCCTTCACTTCTTTTGACCACATATTCTTCAAGAAAGTTGTCTACAACTTTGCTTTCTCCACTGGCTTCCTCAAGCTGGCTAAACTCAAACATAAACAGGAAAAAGAGACTCTCCTGTATGGTGCATCGGTGACACATGAAAAAACAAACATAAAGACTTAAATATCTAAGAAGTTTTAAATATCTAAGAAGTTAATTTCCACTCTGTTTGTCACGTTATGTTGCACCTATACTCGTACTTTGGTGCATCAACTCATATGATAGAGTATAATTCAACAGGGCCATGTAGTACAATGCTAGAAGTACAGAGAAAAAAATGAGTTGTGTAAACATATATTACATCCAACAATGTGTTGTGAGAGGCCACAAGACTTTTCCGTCCAAAACCAAATGAAAAAATCCACAAATAAAGCATGAATTCCTCTCAATACATACATACACACACGCATATGTATGTATATATATATTGTATAAGGTATGATATTAAAATGAAGATGTGAAATGTTTCCTACTAAATCAACTGACTGATGATTATTGGTGCACGCTTTGTTTGCAGACCTGCCCATTGCAAGAAGGAAGTCGCTGCAGAGATTTCTAGAGAAGAGAAAGGGCAGGTAATTGCCGGGGCCTTAATTAACCCTCACTCTCAAGATCTTGTAAGTTGTTAGAATATTTCATGATTGTTGCTCATGTTTCCATCAATTATTCCTTACCCTTTGCAAAAGTGGGTTACCATTATCATCATTCATGCCCATAATGCGTGCCTGACCCCATTGTCTCCTTTGTTTGGTGTAATAGTCCAACCTTCTTTTTCCTTTCATAATGCCCACAAGTTAAATGCCATTGCCTTCTTCCTTCTTATTTGGAGTTGGTGTTTGCCCTTTAAGCATTTTCTCAAATGGTAGGCTTCTTTTCTCTATATTTGGATTATATATATATATATATATATATATATATATATATATATATATATATATATATATAAAGATGGAAACTTGATATAAAATCAAAGAGAAAAAAAGAATACATTTTAATCAACTAGCATCAATTAACAATATTTTCTCTTAGTCTTGCGTCTAAAAAGAATGCATGAATGACCAATATGGTTCCTCATGGGTCATAGTACTGTCACAAAAAAATGCGCTTTATTGGAAAAAGATGCATATAATACGTTAAAACATAGTCAACTGTATAATACCCGTACAAAGCATGTCTTTTTTTAAATGCTAGAAAATAAAAAACATGAATTTTTTATGTTTTTTCATAATTTTTATGTTTTTTTTATAATTTTCAAGATTTATTAAATGTTTTAAATTTTTTAAAAATTTGTTAAAATTTTTCCATTTGATTCTCGAGATATACAACTTTACCGAGTTAAATTCAAGAAATTCCGTACCATATAATACCGGTATACATTTTTTGTATCAATGGGTCATACACGTGCTTACCAGTTTTTTTTTCTTTTTCTCTCTCTCTCTCTCTCTCTCTCTCTATATATATATATATATATATATATATATATATATATTGGAAGGTTTTATTGCTTTGTTCGAGATGTGCCACATAGTCATGGCTAATAAAAGGAGTCACGCAAATTTAGGGGATGGACCCGTGATTCATGTGGTTGTTGTTGAATACGTTATAAAAGAAAGAGAAGAAAGAAGCTTCCCTTCAACTTCCCGTTGTAATTGATGAGGGTACAATATTGTACACCCGCCCACCTAATCCTTGTGACATTTTCACCAAACACGCACCTAGCAAGCTTTTTTTTATTACTGCCCACTTTAACATTCTTTTTATTACTATGTACTTTAGAGAGAGAAAGAGATGTTGGGCACTTGGTATTCTTGTTCCTTTCCTTGTGGGCCTTGTGGGGTATTCTTGTACTTGCACCTCTTTCTCTTTCAACCTAAAGGATCCAACAATCTCTTTCTCTTTCTACACAATGCGGTCTCTTTCTACACAAAGTGATGGGTAGTGCAACAGTTCGGGTTGGATGCCCTGTTGTAGTCACTTCTACCGTTTGAATAGTGCATGGTTCTATCCTGATGGTATTGAAGAGTGTTGATCTTGAGATTAGTGATGCCATTATTTCAAGAATGAGATGTCCAAAGATTATAGAAACTTCACATATATGATCCAGTATGTGAATTATCATTCATGTAGAATAAAATAAATGGGAGTCAGTATTGGGTCCTATTGTTACTGAGCAGTCTTTCTCTCTCCAGCAGGCTGACTTCGGCAACACCTTACAGCCTCGACGGCGAGCCCAACGACAAGAGCTTCTTGGACGCACCACGCGCTTAGATCGTAGGGGACGATATACATCTAACATCTTAGCAAGTGTTACAGAATATAAAATGATGACAATGATGATGATGATGATGACGATGACGACGACGACGACTTTCACGTGAAAGAATAGTGGTGAATGTTGGATGGTTTATTTGTTTATGTAGCAATTAGAAATATGTATTAGGAAACATCTATGTATTAAGATATCTCGCCTGACTTTATATGAAAAATCCTTTGCCTTCTTACCTCCCACTCTCTCTCATTGCTCATTTCTTTAAGTATAGTTTTTTTTGCCCTTCGATTCTAAACTTTTGGATGTTCATTGAGCCTAATCTCCCTTCAGTGCTTGCATCAGAAATTTTCTCGGATTCATTAAAATACCATTAACATGTTGAGATCTAGTTTTGCTGAAACATACAAAAACCCGTAAATGATATTTGTGACAATGGTTTTAATAAGGACATCGACAGCTTTGATAGAATCCCATCAGAGTGATGCGTCCAGATGTAACAGTTTCTAGCAAAAAAATTTAAAAAAGAAAAGATGAGATAATGAGAAGCCTTAAGTAGAAAAATGAGTTTGGCCAGGAAAGTGGAGTGTTCAAGAGGTAGACTCTGACCCTGTCAGCCCCCAATTTCTGATCATGACTAAAACCTAATTTTCCATTGAGATGCACTTCTCAATCGCCAATGTATTTCACGTGGTCAATGAATTGGAAAGTTCGGCCTCATCTCCAATGGTGGAGCCACATGTAGGCAGGTGTCCTGTCCGCGGATCTCCGCACCAGCCCCACAAAAATCTTTGGGTGTTTTATATATCTAAAATCGTAAAATTTTAAAATCTGAATACTTTTTCTTTCAAGAAATTTGAATTACTAAAAGACAGCGCATTTTATTTCTGAGATTAAGAAACTGAGACTCGGAATTTTTCTTATTCAATTTCACTTTGAGGAGGAATCACGATTTTGAAATTTTCATTTTTGAATCCAAATTCCAAACCATCAAATGCCCCCTTAGGTTTCATATTGTTAAAAAATAGCGGCGTTCCTAAAGTTTTTGAATTAGTGCCCCTCAACCGAAAATTCTCGGCTACGCTACTAACACCTTGAATATCTTCCTTTTGAATTCATATTTTGTTAGAAATATGCAAGTTAATTACTAGAGAATCAGAAAACATCATGCTGTTGAATGCTACCAAAATCAATCTGACTTGGTACCACATAAATTAATGTAATGCAGCATCACATTTTCCTTGTGCAGTGTAATGATGTCACTATATCTGATCTTGATATAGATGTTGAAGACTACCCAGAATGCTTTCTCAATCAAAAGAAAATTGATCTGGCAATTCCATTTAGAAGAAGCAACATTTTTTTTTACCTACCCTGTTTATTCATGTTAAGCAACCATGAATTAAAAAACAATATCCACATGTAATACCATTTAGAAAACTCTCTCTCTCTCTCTCTCTCTCTCTCTCTCTCTCTCTCTCTCTCTCTCTCTCATTTATATATATATACACACACACAAAAGGAAAAATTTACTGATTCACTGCCGTGTAGAAAAACGGATTTGAGACTAAACCTCATTTTTGAGGTTGGATAATAGGGAGGTTTTTGACATCAAATTCTTATGTAACGACCCGACCCACTCTCTTGATCTGGCGGATCCCAACCCGCTCCTTAGTAGCTTCGGTTTCAAGTGTTATAATCCACTCAACTTAAGACATATGTGTCCTCATGTGTGGGACCCTAGGTCCGAGTGTTGAATCGTGCTTTGATACCATTGTAACGACCCGATCTCCTCTCGAGCTTGGGCCCTTGGTATGGCACAGGGCAGAGCCAGAAATTTTCATGAAGGAACCAAAATAAGGAATAAACAGTTGTAACTTGTTTCAAGATTTATCAAAAACCAAGGGATCATAATTAAGCCACTCTTGGGTTGAGTTTCAGCCTTTTTTTTTTGTGGAACTCATAAAGTAGACATTGATAGAGTTAAAATTGGAAAAACAAAAGGAAAAACAGTCTTGAAATATGTAAAATTGATTGGTCACTACAGCGATCTGGAGTCACCGGCTCATTTGTCAAGAAAGTGGAGGTTGAGAAAAAAAGAAAAATCATTTTTGTCATCTTGGCCATATCTTTTTTTCCTTGTTCTTCTCTCAACCATCTATTATGATGAATCAAACCGAACAAAAACCATATTTTGTCATTTAGGCCCTATCTTTTTTCCTTGTTTTTCTCTTAACCATCTATTATGATGAATCATTGACAGCATGAGTCATCATTTACTCACTCTTCGAATATATATATATATATATATATATATATATATATATATATATATATATATATATATATATATATATATATATATATATATATATATATATATATGTTCAAAGTTTGTTAGAATGTCAAATCAGAATCTAGCTAACCCAAGCTTACCTGTGGCAAAGAAAAAGAAAGAGAAGGAACTTTTTTTTTTTTTTTTTACCATGGGAGAAGAAGCCAAAAGGTTTGTTACCAACAGCATTTACCGGAGATAAAATCTAACGAGATCCTGCCTAGCCCTAGCTCGCCAATCGAACTCTTAGGGCCTGGACCAGCTTCAACTTAGCCTCCCCCTCTCACATAAAGAAAGTTTGACCAGAGGTTCCTTTATCATTTCGACTATTATGGCCAATTAAAAGCTTCATATGCCAAGTTTTAATTATATCTATTAAAAACTAACTTTATATATATTTTATTTAAAATTATTTATTTTTACACAGTAGTCGCTAGGGCTATTGGTTTAGAAAATGACTTTCTACCTAATTCACAACAACCGATTCAGCTGAATAGGCCACCCCACCTACTTCTTGTGGTGGCAGGTATGTGAAGGGTTACTCTGAGGTGGAGATAGGTGGAGTCTGTGTTTGGTAGGTCACTTGCCCACAACAAGTTGAAAATTTGTTAACTATATATTTTGTGTTTCGTAGAAAAAAGTTTTTAACTCCGGCCCTGGTATGACTGTAACTAGGGATGTCAAAGGATTGGATTCGGATCGGATATCCGATTGGAATTGCCTTTAAAATTCGGATATGGTTAGCAATTTTGACATCCGGTTTAGAAATCGGATCAGATTCGGATTTAAGAAATAACATCCGATCGGGTTTCGGATTTAAGAAATTACATCCGATTGGATTCGGATTTAAGAAATAACATCCGATCAGATTCGGATTTGGATTCAGTTTTAAATCCGATTGGATACCAACTATCGTATATCCGAATCCAAACTACCTGATATCCGAATCCGAACCACGTAAGCTGATATCTGAAGTAGCCTAATATCCGAATCTGGAGATTTGGCATCTGAATCTAAGAGCCCAATATCCGAATCCGAGAGCTAATATCCAAATGGTGAGTTGGTGGCAGTTTTTGAAGTTACAACATATTTCAGTAGTTATGACATAACCTTTTGGGCAAAATCTAGGAGCCCAATATCCGAATCCGAGAGGTGGCAGGTTTTGAAGTTGCAACCTGTGACAATAGTTATGACATGACCTTTTAGGCAAAAGGTCTAGCCAAACACACTAACTTAAACATCATGATATATCATTGTAGGTTCAATGGTTGAAATGAAATGGCCAACTCGAGGCTATCGACCGGCGTGCTGCAGAAGGGGTGGAGCTGCGTGACGGAGCTGCTGCTTCGCCTTCAGCAGCAGTGCCGCCCCCATTCTGGACGAGGCGCAAGGCCAGCTGGACCCCTCTCTCGAGCTGCTGGACCCCTCTCTGGAGCTGCTGGATGAGAACAGCAGCAGGCCGCTGGCCTTCCTCGTCACCAGGGACAACACCCAAATCTCCGTCCATCGTTCCTCCCACTCTGCCTTCCTTCACTTCCTCCTCAACGAGGATTTCATGACCCAGGTTAATTCCTGCTCTCTTCTGTTTCCCCCATTCATTCCTTCAATTCTTCTTTGTCTTTCTCCTTCCCTTTCCTGTTTCGTACCTTCAGTTCTCAAGTTCCACGAGTGAGCGGAACGAACACAGATTGGAAAATTATGCACATTACCAGGAGAGATAGCAATTTCTTCTTTCGATTCTTTGTTCCTGCCATTTTCTTGTTTCGCTTTTCTGATATGGGTTTCATCCTCGACATTTCTGTTTAATGGTCGATCACCAAAAGGTCTAGCCAAACACATTAACTTAGTCGCGAAGCTTGGCCATGAAACTTATTTCATTCACTTTGGATCTGAAATTAGATTGTTTGGAGATTCAAGCTTATGGCGGTCTTCAAAATTAAGGAGGCGTCTGGATGACACTCTGGTCTAAAGCCGTGTTGTGAAATCTTGATTTTACTAAACCAAGTTTTTTAACGAGTTTTACAACATGATTTGTTTGTTTTGCTGAGACATCCAACACCCCGTTTTTATGAATAGCCAGGTTTTCGCTCCAGCTTTGGTAGCGCCCAAACACTCCAAAAACCTGGTTTTCGGCTTCTATTTGCCTGTCATTCAAACACCGGACCCTAAAAATGGTACGTAAGTACACACCTATTAAATTATATTATATTATATTATTTCAAAAATTAAAAATGGACGCTCTGGTTCAAATCTGGAGGGTGTAACTTTTGGGCAAGCGAAAACTGTAGGTGTTCATAAAACCCTGAAAGAAATCACAAGATCCCAAATGTTACCCACACTATTCCGGACAGTCTTTGTACCTGGACGCCGTTTCAAACTTGTTCAAGAGGACAGGAATTCGGTCTAACACGTGTTTGTGGGAAATGGGGTGAGGAATCGCTTTCTTAGCTCTTTCCCATCTACTGGAGATTCCAATGCTACAATGCTACGTGAAAAGATGAAACAATCAACGGGATGACCACCCAACCATCACCATCAGCATAGGAAAAAGGCCAGCTTTTGCATTTATACCACATGCGAATGTGATAAACAAGAATTGTTGGTTCGGAAAAAAATCCCGAAAATGTGGAAAATTCAAGAGGCCACATGTAAATTGTGCATGTCCGGCCCCAAAGCTTTGGTGCACCGGCTCGTGCCAGTGGCTGGTAAATATCCAGTTTTTTGTTCAAGTGGCACGGGCGCCAACCCCTTCGACAAGGGGAGTTAAACTCGTCCCAATGACTGTTTAAAAGTCGGTTTTTTGTTGAAGTGTCATGGATGCCAACCCCTCGCAGAGGCCGAGCATCTAAGTTTAAATGAAAAATTATTCCGGCCTCTCATAACACACCGCTTAATGTAATGCATCAGGTAGTTGTGATTGGTGTGTGTGTTTGTGTATATGTGTGTGTTTGTGCGCGTGTGTGTGTGTTATTAAGGCCATGAAATCACTGATTAATCAAAGAAAGACTCTTGGGTGGGCAGCATGTGAAGCAAAATGAGTGGTGACCTAATTTCTCTACTTGCTTAAGGTCTTCATTGATGAAGGATATGCTTTTGAGTGTGGTAGCTAGGATTTCGGAATTTTAACATCCCAAAATGATATGATTCATGAAAAATGAACACATTAGCTCGTGCCTACACATTTTCCTTCTTAACGTATTATTTGTTGCATTAAATACTTGCAAAGTAACTTCTTTTGTAAGACCAAGGTCTATGAGTGTTCCTACTTTCAGACGACTTTTCTAAGTATTAAATCTGCTGTCTCCGCCTTTTTTTGGAGAGAGTCCTGCAGATGTTGTGCCTCCATCATGTTATTCCAATGAACAGAGTGTTCCTGCTACCAAACGGCCTTTTCAAGTATTAAATCTATAGTGGCAGCCTTTTTTCAGGGAGAGTCATGCAGATGTTTTGCCTCCATCATGTTATTCCAATGAACAAAATGTTTCTACTACCAAACAACCTTGTCAAGTATTAAATCTACTGTTGCAGCCTTTTTTTTGGGAGAGTCCTGCAGATGTTTTGCCGCCATCATGTTATTCCAATGAACAAAGTGTTTCTACTACCAAACGACCTTTTCAAGTATTAAATCTGCTGTCGCAGACTTTTTTTTTTCTAGGAGAGTCCTGCAGATGTTATGCCTCCATCATATTATTCCAATGAACAACAAAGAATAGAAAAATAAATACAGAAAATTCGCAATGTCGATCAGAAATAGAAATTCTAAATGCAAATCTAGAAATCCACCCAAATCTTTGAATTAGGGAACTCCTACCTCACATTTGAGATTTTAGACACCTAAGCCAGTGGACTTAGATTGGAGATATTCTTTTCTGCACTGAAAAGCTAAATTTGTTTAATTATCACTTTTGTAAAGGGTAGATGCGGACTGGAAGAGTGATTAGCAGATTTCTGTGTGGAGCACATGGGCAGCAATAAGGTCAGTAAGTCATTGCCGCATGAGCTTTCTAAAGAAAGTTCATTGATATAAAGAGCCATTTCAAGGCATAATGGAGCTACAGGCAAATGCAATGACCCTAATGAATTTTTTAATTGGGAGTGGGATGGAAGATTCAATGATCCCGACCCCGGCCGACCCCGGCCCGGTCGTGTCATGTAGGAAGAGCGTGGATGTACGGATATACGTTATTTATAAAATACTTTACTTTTTCTAAACAGATTCATGAAATAGTAACAGTGTATTGCTGTTGCCAAACTGTTCTCTATAATAAGTAAGACTTTACATGCAATAGTAACAGTGTATTGCTGTTGCCAAACTGTTCTCTATAATGGGTAAGGCTTTGCATGCAATAAGGCAATGGGCCAAAACCTCATATCAAGTTAAAGAATGTTTAAATGTTATTGAACCAAAAAAAAAGAAAAAAAAAGAAATAATTGTAGTTTCAAATTGTTTAAAATTTAAAAAAAAATTGTTTATAAAATACTTTACTTTTTCTAAATCAGATTCATGAAATAGTAATAGTTTGCCAAACTGTTCTCTATAATGGGTAGGGCTTTGCATGCAATGGGTCAAGATAAAGTTAAAAAATGTATAAGTGTTACTAAACCAAAAAAAAAAAAAAAAAAAAGGAAATAATTGTAGTTTAAAATTCAAAAAGAGATTGTTTATCCTAGTACCAATGATGTTTCGAATGTGACTTGAAAGCCGTGCAGTTTTTTTTCTAGTTGCAAAATGAGAAAAGAAAATAAATAATGTGAAGAGAACTATACAGTTCCCTAAAAAAAGTGCCTGAGGCTTCTCGCTCGAATGAAATAGAGATATATATGGATCATATGCATCTGATTACCACTCCATTTTGTAGTTGGATCAATGAAACTTCAGAACTGATTTCAAGTTGGGTTTGAATTTGATAATCAGTTGAGAACCAGATCCAAATACATATATTTGATAAGGATTTAACGTGGTTAGATATGCAAAATAAGCAAGGTTTTGGACTCGAATTTGAACGTAAACCCGATTTGTGAAAGTTCAGTTGTCAATTTGATAACTTTTTATTCAAGTCTTGAAATAGCTCTACACCTTCAAGACAAGAGAAGAAGGGAATCTCTCCGAATTGCATACAATTCAATAAAAACTGGATCCAACCCGAATCAACCTTTTACATGCTTGGCGAAATATTTCAAATTTGAAATTGGAGCCTATGGGGTCACATTTAGATCAAAATAAAACCACCATTGTTAGTTTTATGTAAAAATTATTTCATATTTTGACCACGTTTTTAACATAATTTCAGATATAGGATGCACTTATCGTAGTCTTCTATTGCAGGCCTCTGCTTTTACTGACAACTTTAAAACAAAATAAATCCTCTAGTGAACTCATGATACCGTGAAAGACACAAAAGCTTATACTTGTCAACATTGCCCTTTTAAGTTAAAAGATAATCTTTAGTTTGTTATTAACGAAAGAGGACAAATTAGACAATCTTGGACGTCCTAACTCACTCTTTAATTAGTAACTAGAGGGTTAAAGGCAATGACAAATCCCCGTCCTCATTCGACAGTTTTCAGGAAAACCACATAAAAAGAACGCACTTTCTCAAAATTTAGAGAATCTGAGTCCTAATTGGAATTTTCTAAAATGAAAAGCAGCCTCTGATCGACCCGAACGGTTTCCCAAATCCCTGAGCCTAACCCCCAAAGCCTCCCCAAAACCCTAACTCTTCCTTTTCTCTCTCTCTCTCTCTCTCTCTCTCTCTCGCGCGCGCGCGAGCGCGCTCCCCTTGGCGCGTGGCAGAAGATCGGGAGAAGGCTCTGCCGTTGAAGGGGAAGGCGGAAATGGAGGACTCCGACGACCGGAAAAGGAAGAAACCGGAAGCCCTTCTAGAGGATGGCCTCACCTCGCTGAATCCGCCAAAGTTCGCTAAATCTCAAGACGAAGTTGCCATTTCAAAACTCGACCACCGCGACTCCGATGGTGGCGCCACCAAGCCGGAATTTGACCCTAAAGGCGAGGAAAACGGCTCTGTGGGGGAAGAAGTAAAGCAGGAGGAGCAATTGAGTTCGCATTCTGGTGGCGAAGGGCAAGGGGCGAAGAAGAATGAGGCTTTGGATCCGCAGGGAGCATGCTCGTCTGCTAACGGGAAGGACAAAGAGATAGTGAAAGATAAGGGAAAGGGGAAGATTTTGGTCGAGAGCGAGACCGAGGACGATGACGATGAGGAGGATGGCGGAGTTGGTGGGGTGGATGAAGACACAGACAGCGATCTCTCGGATGATCCTTTAATCGAGGTTGACCCTGCGAACATCCTCCCTTCTTGGACCAGGCGACGGACAGCGCATTCTGGCCCTTACCCGATGTCCACCGTCCCTGGAGTTGATGACGATGATGACGAAGACGATGATGATATTAGTGGTGATGAAGACGAGGTTGAGGATGACAATGACGAGGACGGCGATGAGGATGAGGATGAGGACGATGATTAGATTGGTGATCCTTTGTCTTTTTGTTTACTCACATCTGTGGAATTTCTTGTTGCATTAAACGATGAATCATCCTGAGAAAATTCTATCGTAGGATTACGGGCTTCATGGTGATAAATTGCGTTGAACTGTGAATTGTTTCTGGCTAATTATGGGGAACTTGTTCTGCGCATCTGTGGCAGTTATCAGCTTTATGGTAGTTAACTATGTAGTAATGGGCCATCAGTTGTAAAGTATTTATCAATTGAATGGAACTCTGTCTCTAACACTTTCTGGAATTGTCGATACTGCAAATTATTTGATGATTGGAAGAGTGGTTCTTGCTTCCATGTTTGTGGGGACTACTCGTGTGATGGTCGCTGGTTACTTTTCCCGATTGTAAGGAATTGAAGCACCAATATAGGCATGGATTGTTGTTGGTTTACTGTTTAAATGTAATTATTCTTTAATTTGGTCTTTATATCATAGCCTTAATTCGTTATAAAAAGTTGTTACTTTTGTTTTTTCTTTGTTAGGGCTGTTGATAAACTGAACTTTCTTACGTAGATAGAAGTGAGATTGTGTTCTTTTTTTGTTTCTTTCAGTAAAGGCATGAGCTTCGGTTTTCATTTTAAGGGGAGTCTGTGAGGTTGGTTTTGTCTCATTTGTTCTATGTTGGTGGTTTAAGCTCTCGGAGCCTTGCTTTCGGAATACATGTATCACATGCTGTGGGCACCTATTTATGTGCTCTTAGTTTGATGCCGTATTCCGAAAAAAAAGATTTTATTCTCCCGCTGCTTATTGATATCCTTTCATAGTGAGTCCTACGTTTAGCATATGAGGAGTTTATCTGCATTCCGATAAATGATTGATCTCCTATACAGCAACAGGTAATATCTAGTTTGAGGAAGTATACACAAATCAATTGTTAACGCTATGTTTCCTCCGTTTCTTTGTTTGGCGGTGTGGCAGTAGAGAGAAAACAGTTTCTAGCATGAGTCGGTTTGATGCGATTATCAAACAAAACTTTTGATGGATTGTTTCTGGATATACATAAATTTAGATTTCAGAGCCCACTGTAGCTTTCGATGATTTCACTTGACTTCAAAGATGATAAAGGAACTTAAATTGTAGAAGATGAAACTTGATTTCACCTCTTGAGGCCTTTATTCAGCACGTATAGCACCAATGTGTCCAAAAAGATGGCTGATAAGTGATAATTAAAGAGCATCTGATATATGATAGGACTCTTCTTTGTTATTTGAAAGTGAACCACGGAGTGAAATTTAGAGGCCTACACATGCGTGTGGTGGGTCTCAGTTAAATAAGAGCAATGAACTGCTGCAAATCGATAAACTGCAGAGATTTGTGAATGCTTTCCTCTATTTTTCTCTCTTGCAAATGCCTTTGTTTAGAGTGGGTTGGTTGTTGTCATTGCGAGGGCTTCGTGTTTCTCTACATTTGATTCCTATGACATCTTTAGTTCTTTACTCATCTGGAAGTCTTGTCATGTGCCTTTTTCTCTTCTTTGGCACCAAATTATGTCTGCCTCATATGGGAAGCATTCTTGCGATTATCAACAATAGTATATTCTGCAACCGTTCTATTTTTTATTCCTTTTCTTTTTGAAAGCAACAGCGGTCACATTTAAAAATAAGTAAAAATTCAGTCGATGACCACCAGCTTTTCATATTCCTTCCCAGATATAGCCGCTTCCATTATGTCCACAGGACTTATCTCACCACTATTTTCCATGAAGACCTTCAACAAGTTCTTTGAAAATCCACTAACAAGCGCCACCCCTCTCTCTGTGTCCTGCACAGGTGTCGCAATAGAATCACGAAGGTTCCAGAAGACAATCTCTGGTGGCTTCTCGTACCCACACTCCCTGAACTTTCTCACTATTGCCATGTAATCTGTTTCCCAGGGATTTGCCGATGCTTCATCGAACTCCATGTCACTGAAAACAAATACGCGCTTGATCATTTGATCTTGTGTTAGGCTTCCATCCACGGCTATCTTCAGGATCATGTCGAATACCTTCTGAAAATCTGTATTCATTCCCCATTGCATGTTCTCTACAAACTGGTACTTTTCGGCCAGTGTGCCACCCTCAATCTCATGAAGCTGTGGATTCTTGCTGAAGGTAAGTAAATGCCCGTTCCATGGCTTTGAACTGAGTTCAGAAACCAGGAGTCCAAGTGCAATGCTTACCTCAATTGGTGTCCCGGCCATGCTCCCAGACACATCGCAGATGGCCAGACTGTTTGTCAGTTTCTGCTTTTTCTGCATTTCTTCTACAATCCCTCGCCACTGGAGTTCTGCTACTTCATCAGTGCCACCATTAGTTGCTGCTGTAATTGCTGCTTTCAGAATCTCATGGGGAAGCAATGCTCCTGATGCAATCTTGCATTTCCCCATCTTTACATCTCTGAGATATTCTGCGAAACGATCTCCATCGTGTTTCCGGAAGAGCCTCTTGTAGTTTTGCATTGCAACAGAAGCAACACGATTGTATGGCAGGGCATCCCACGTTGGCACTCATGTAAACTTCAGGCAGTTGCATAATTCTCCGCAGTGGGACAAGGGCTTGTTTGCGAATACGGTCTCTTACTCTATAAGAGTAGTGCCTCTCCTCTACGTCCGCGTATTCTGGATGGGATTCCCGAGGAAAGAGCCGTTTCCCAATTGCTTCACAGAGCAGCAGAGACCGATCATATGAAGAATTCAATGAGGGACACCATTTGGCAGCTAAGCTCAGTTGTGGATTTTTTCTACCTGAACCTACTATTTCTAGATCCAAAGCCAATAGTTCTGCAAACAGCTTCGCGATCTCATCATACAGAAAGCGAAAATCTTGATCGTTGTTGTACCTTTCTATAGCTTTCAACGCCATATTTGCCGTCTTCTTCCTGCGGAGCTCTGCAGCATGATCTATTTCAAGTCTACATCTCTCCTTCTCTTCATCGATTCTCTGTTCTCGGGGCTTCGCCTTCCTGTTTATCCTCAGGCTTTTCCTCTTTTTCCTCAACAAAATGCGTTCCCGGAATGGCCTCTTAATGCGTTCTTGCTTTGCAATTCTGCGGACGTCTGGCCCTTTGAGTAGCCGGAAAAGTATCTCAGGCAAATATTTGAGGTAACCTGCTGCAGAGAGGCCGCGGATGTTGCCTGCCAGGGTCTTGGGATGGTGGCCATGAAGCCACAGAGCAGCAGTATAGAATCCTTCTTTGTCTGATTTCCCTTTCTCCCTCACCCCCCTCAGTTGGGAGACAAGTTTCAGAGTGGTGGTGGGATCATGCTCCCACGCAGATTCAAGTAGCTGAATCAATCTTTCACTAGGTGTGTCTGGCACCACATGGAAGAAGAAATCCAAGCAGGGATTGCGGCTGGAAAGAAAGGTAGGGGAGAAGTTCTCAGTAAGGCCCGTACGCCGAGTCTGGCTGACTGGCTTCATCTTGGTTTTGTTGAATTGGCTTGTGAGGAGGTTCATGAAGGGGTCAACGGCAGTTTGGTCTGTTTTGCTTCCGGCAGCCGCCGTGTTGCCGCCCAAGCACTCGTCGGACAAATCATGGATTTCAGGTGGGCCAAGAAGTACCATTAGAGAATCCATTGCCAATGCTGGATTGTTATCCCAGGAGCAGGTATAGCAATGGAGGTGTATGTGAAGGTTTGGGTCTCTTCTCGGTGCCAATGCTGGCTTACTGCCTGAGGAGTTGGTAGCAGTCAGGGTGTATATGAAGGGAAGGGCTCACTTGGTGGCCAAGGAAGCGAGACTTTGACTTCTTGATGCCTTTATCGTAGGTGTTATGTATGAAGAGAAGGACTTTCTTGGTGCCCAAGGAGACTTGGAATTCTTTATTGATTCCTTTATGGTGGGACAGCGTATGAAGAGAAGGGGCTTTCTTGGTGCCCAAGCAGACTTGGGTCTTTTGAACTTGGAGAGCCTCTGAAATGTCCAAGTCTTTCTTGCCCTGACCTGTGGGTGTTAAAATCAGAAATTGAATTGCATGAGCCAGGCTGAAAATTCTGCACATGGGTACAAGACACTATTACATACAATTTTGAAAACAGAAAAAAAAAATAAAAAAATAAAACTTAAGAAAAACTTAATAAATGATGAAAAAATAATGAAATGAATAGTGTATGACTCACGGCACCCTTAGTTTAAACTGACTGATCACTCAAATGGATTTGCCACCAATTGGATTGGAATCGGCCAATTCAGAGGGCATTGATCCCCAGAAGAGAACTCTTGTATTGATGCTTTGCAGATAAACTTGGTGCTGAAGCTTTAGAACCGCTTTAGCCGGCATATTTGACTTGGGGTTTCCTCAGATCATGCTTTTCTGCTTTTATTCTTTAGCAGTCTTACCTTGTTCATTTAGCTGCAAACAAGTCGGCATTTGATTGCTTCAAATTGTTAAGATATGAAATTTCTATGTCCTTTATACTGGACTTGGATTTGTTATGTTGGATTTCATCTGTGTTCAGTTCCAAATCAGCGTCTAAAATCAGATCTGGTTCAGATTTTAAGAACTAGGGCGCGAACAATCTTGCACATGACCTGATTTTGGTTATCAAAAGTCCACCTTTCTCCCCTTACAGTAAAACCATGTAGGAATTTTTTTTTAGAGTGAAAACAATTTTTTTTGAAAAACTAGTTTTGTAACGCTCCAATTTAAGAAGGTTAGTATCATATTGAAGATTGTGAGATATTTTTATGAGTTTATGAAGGAGTTATTAAGTGATTGGTTTTCCTAGTTCCTGGCTTTCTTTGGATTGGAATCAAAGTTGCTTGAAGGTAGGTTGGGATCCATCGAACCAGGGACCTGAGTATGGTGTGAGAATGGGTCAAGTCGTTTCAGTAGTATCAAAGCCAGTTCAACACTTAGACTTGGGGTCTCACATGCAGGTATACGCTTTAAGGGAGTGGTTTGTAATACCTTGCTGTAAGAAGTTTAGTTCCATATTAAAGAGTGTGAGAAATTTTCAAGAGCATATCAGTTGGGTTGTTAAGTAGTTGGTTGTTTTGGTTTCTACATTTCTTCGATATGAACGAAAAACTGTTCGGGCTATTTCAAATTTTTATGCTAATTTAGCAAGTCTCTATTACTAGTCTTTTATATAAGAAATATATTTGGACATTGTGTTTTCCAAATATAATTGCTCGTTTTTTGTATAGTAGCATGGAAGATATAGATTTATATGCATTCATTATTTTCTTATGAGCTAATCATATCTCCAACTACTTATCCTTTTCTCCATTAATTGGTATCAAGTTTATTACCAAAAACAACATTTCTAGAGTAACGAAGAGTTACTCGTGCAGATCAAGTCTCGCATTGTTTCAGGTTAACAATATCAAACACCATTCGAACCAGAATACATGAGTGATTTGACAAAAAGTGATCCTCCATAAACACGTCAGCTTGGGTATAAGATGCATTATCTTCCAAATGGAATGTTCATTGAAGCCGATTCCTTTTATTTTTTTTCTATTCAAAAGACAATTTCACCGACTTTTTTCTTGCTTTTCAGTCTTTAAACGTCTGGTGGAACCCAAATGGGCAACGCTCATGGGCTAATTATTTGACAAGCTATTCACTTCCTATTCCAAATTCCTTATTTTTTTGTCAATTTTCCCATTAAATATTAAAAAATAAAAGATTTCTTCTAAGTGAGATCTTTAGAAGCACACCCAAGTTCTGATAAATCAAAAACTCAAAATTTTGGTGAAACTTGATCTGAATGGAAGGTTAAGTCTTGTAATGGAAGTCTTCTGTGGGTATTTCAGATAGTGGTGTAAATGGATCAGATATAATCAACTAGTGCCAGTATCACTTTGGGTTGTGTAGTCAGATTTGGTAAAGAAATCCAAATCCTGCTGCTTATCGGATCTGTAACACTGTGCAGTTTCATACCTGAATCATCTGAGTCAGGGATTCAACTGAGATCCCATAAATATCATACCCAATTAGATATACATGTCATAACTTGGGTTTTGAATCTTAATTCGGTCTAAGAAAATAAAAATATGACTTTATATCTGAATTTAGTTCTGATTGCAATAATTACCATATAAGAAGACAAACTGAGAGCTCAAATGGATCTGATATAACCAAGAATGCAAACAGGTATGATACAAGGATATTGTTGGAATTCTACTATCCTGAATCTCACGTGTTTGCACCCTCAATTTAATCTTTTTTTTTTTAGAATCAATATGCCGTCGATATTTCCAAATCTCCATTCTGTAAGTAAAATTGTTTTTAACGAGAGAAAGAGAGAGCACGCTTCTCCTCGCATCAGCTATGGCGGAAAAAAAGAAGAAAAAAAAAAAAGCAGTAGTTGCAGTGATGGCCGTTGCCATTATTAAAGAAGTAAAGGGATACAAGACAAACATAGAAAGACAAAACCCAACACCCAAGAAGAAAAAAAGAAGGTTTCTTCTTCATTTAGTGTTTACAGAATGTGCATCAGTTTTTGAATAGTATCTCTAACTTTAAATAATGCCAATGTGTACATTAGTAACAGAAATATAAATATAGTAACTGCATTTTTTCCTGTGGAATAAATCGATCTTCACAACATAGTTGCAGAAATCAGACATGGAAGGTACAGTAAGAAAGGTTCTCTGACTGGAAATTGCCTGGTGAAAAAAATCAGTAGATCAGAGGAGTTCCGTTGCTCAAGTCAGTGTACTAAGGAGTTTCTCCTTCTTGTAAGCACAGGCAAGTATTTTCCAAGGGAGCATTGAGACGCAGTAGCACTTGAAGCCTATGGTGTTCAATGGCTGGACAAGAGCAGAACCCTCTTCCCTCTTTCTCCCTTACTTCCAGAGTTCAGGAGTGCATTGGAATTTGATAGATACATAATATACACAAACTAGTACAATGTTCCCACCCATACGGCACAGAAATAACAGTTGACGTGGAAATCTAAACAAACAATTCCAGTTTGGATGACCTAAAAACTCGATTGAGAATCACGTCAGTCAAATTCAGTACAACCAAGAAAACTGAGAAACTGAAACCACCATTTAACCATGACAACCAGGACTTTACTGATGTGCATCAACACGGGTTAAACTGGGATCCTCAACAACGTGAGTATGTCACTTTCCAAAGCCAATCTGCGCAGCATTGGAGTGGGACAAGCATTCGCATTAAAGCTTAAATTTATGATCTGCCAGGTGAGGGGGCAGCAACGTTTTCTGCTTCTTTGTGTTCGTTACAGTGACCAAACGCCGCTCTCAACCTGTAGAAGTGATGACGCCATCAACACCCACTGTGGGATAGATGAAATGGGGAGATGATGGAAACTTTCTCCCAACTGTCATTTGGCAGATCAGCTGATCAAGAACTGTAATCCAGTATCCAGGCGTCGCTTTAACATTGGGGCTCACCAGATAACTGAAGAGTTTAAAAACACATCAAGCAAAGGCATTCACTTTCCAAGTACTGAGGGACCGGCCACAAGTTCAGGAAAAGGAAAGAATGGGTGATTAAAGAAACAGAAAAGCAGAAAAAGTAAGAGTGATTTGGACCAAAGGAGACCACACTTTGACCTGTCAGACAAGGACAAGACTGCAACGTGACTTGAGAAGAAACGTGAACCCCAGAAAATCATGACTCTGGTAAGTCAGGATGAGCATTTATTGTAGATGATACAGAGCAGATATGGGGCCTACCACTCATCATATTTTCGGTAAAGCAGAAGGGAAGAAACAGGGAACATACTTATCTCTGATCTATCACCCAATTAAGCATTACAACATCACCGTTGAGTAGCAATCAGCAAGGTAAGAAAGTAAAGAAAAGCAAGGACCACAGAATGAAAGCTGCCAAATCGTCCCATACGACACAGAGAAACTGTAAAAGAGCAGCAAGGGGCAAAAGAAAAAGCAGGTGCTCGTGACCACATACATAAATTGGAGATGATGATTGAAGGAATGATGTAATAAATCTAAAATTGATAATTCCAACTGTAAAATCATAAAGGAAAGATGCAACGTCTGCAACTCAGCAATGTCCGTTTCCTGCAAGAGCGGTTCCCCAGCTTCCTTAACCGCCTACCCTTTTGCGAACAGCAGATTCACGGCTACCACATCAGCTCAATAACACAACGATCTGATAGATCAGACGTTACAGTTGAATCAATCTCCTCCCATCACTCTCCCCAACATATAGCTAAGTCACAGGTGCCATGTCCAACACCAACAAATAATACTAAGTGTATTACTTACTCTTCAGTTGCTATGCTGCTCAGCTATAAAGGAGAATCACATGCAAAAGAATAAACCAAGTCCCAAACCATAAATTAGCAAAATCTTTCATCCATAGTTACAAGATTAGAAATAACCATATATAACCAAGATCCAAGTACATGCAACTACTATAGGAAAACGGAGAGAAATGCCGAAGAAGTTCGATTGGAAGTGATGCTGTTGCCTCGAGCTGACTGAACCATCAAACACAACCCCCAGCATATCATTCAACCTATGTCTACACCGTCAAGACAAAGTTGGGGGCATCCTTTCGTGGCCCAACCAACGTCCTGTAAACGTAGAGCTTATCAACCTGCTGTCCATCACTTGGGCTTTCCTCAGTCGGATCCCTATCGTTGATGATCTCAACATTGAGTCTTGGAACCTTTTTTGCAAGTAGTTTGCATCCATGGTATGTAACATTACATGTCGACATCCAAAGGGATCGCATTGTCTCGTACTTCTCTACTTCTGCTAAAAGTGCTCCATCACCAAAGGGGCTGTCCCTGATTTCCAGCTTCTTCAATTTTTTGCAGCCACTCAACACATACCGCATTCCTTCATCACTATCACCAGCGAAGGCAACAGACAGCATTTCCAGACGCTCAGCGTACATGCCAATGTACAGGAATACTCGATTAGTAAGCAGACCTGACAAGGACAATCGACGAAGGTTCTTGCAGGACTGAACAATAGCACCAAACCCTTCATCCAGTGGTTCCATGGTTATGTGATCAGGCTTCTTCGGTTCTATGATGCATAGCCTGAAGCGGATGAACCTCGGACAGTTGTTGGCAATGGCTATCAATGCTGCATTTGTCATTTGATGACAGAAGTAGAGAACTGAGTGAAGGACAGGGCAACCCTTCGACACTGCAACCAAACCTTCTTCAGTGACAGCAGCATGATCTACACCATAAGGGTCAGACGGGAACACTCGCAATTCCTGCAACTCCTTACACGTTGATGCTACTACATGAAGCCCATCATCTCCGATATGATCCAACACCTGCAAACACTCAATAGATCTGAGAAGCCACTTAACTGAAGGAATTCTAAGTTTAACGTCCAAAAAAATAAAAAAATACAATAAAAATGGATAATTTAAGTTATACCGATATCCCAAAAAAAAAAACAGAAGGATCTGTAAGATTGCTTAGTTCCTGGTGCTTCAAACAGAAGGAATATTATGTGGATGAATCCAAAAGAAATCAAAGTGGAGAAAGTGGAAACGTTAAAGATAATAAAGAAGAAACAGAAAAAGGCAGAGTTGAGAAATAGATTATTCCAGTTATATGAATGTTAGACAAGAACTCGAGAAGCAAAAACCAAGCAAAATTTTTAGCTGTGAGGAAGCATACCCACAAACGCTGAAGTTTAGGGCAATGGCGGACCAACTTGATCAAATCATTGCTTGGAATTGTAGCATAGCTCAAATTCAATGAAGTCAGACCAGCACAGAGAGAAACTAAATGCAGATATGATGGAGCAACTTCCCAGAATCCAGACAAGCTCCTCAATGACTTGCACTTGAGGAAGGCATTGGCAATATTAGCAGAGCGAACAGTGCGAGGTTCCTGTGAATTCCCACCTGTACCTAAGTCCACCAACTGAGGAGCTCGCAACAGAATCCGGTAAAGAACTTCAAGAGGGACCGATCGATTCAAGCGCAAGCTCTTAAGGTTTGGACATCTACCAACCAACCTTTCTAGTGCCCCAGCGTTCACTTCACCTTCCAAACAAGCAAAATTGAGCCGTACAAGTGATGTGCATGTGTCGGGGAAGCAACTGAGCCAGTTTCCCCTGTGATCTTCGATGTCATTTTCTTGCAAATCCAGCTCTCTTAGGTGCCTATGAATGAAGAACAAGACGTCTAAGAAAAAGACGTGCAGTGACCTAGATTCGAAACAAGGAAGCAGCAGAAGTAGAACAGGATACACATGCATTGAAAAATATTGAGCATTAGAGCTACGATTTGCCTGTTTCAATTAGGAAAACATATGCTGAACTCAAACACACCATTTCTACTATGAACAACCTACAAGCTAAAGAGACCTAATCCAGTTCATCCCCATTCCCTAGAACGTAGCTTTTCCATCTGAAATTTCTTCCCTGAACATAAACCATCCAAGTAAAGGATTCCACACTAATCTGTAGGCTAGGCTTCCGTAACAAATCAACCCCAATATAGGAACTAAACCAAAAAAGAAACCCAACTTGTTGAACAAAGTCAAAGAGAAACTAACAACACACCAAACATTTCAACATTCTTCCTTGAATACAGACTCAACGGTGAGATATTACCACCTTAATGTATAGGCCAAATATTCCAGCGTCAAATACAACCACCAGTACATGTAATAAGTTGGAAACGCATTTCTACAAGAAAGGGCTGCGAAGCGGTTGAACCAAGTAAATGAAACTAAGATCACACTCTAATGTTCAACAATAACGAAGCAGACGGCGTAGAGGAAACTCACCTACAGTGTGCAGCAATTGCAGCGATGCCGTCCGTGGTAAAACCATCACAGCTGATAAGAACTAAGGACTTGAAGTTTGGAAATGATCGGGAGAGAAGCTCCAGGCTCTCATCGGAGACCACCATCCTCTTCAACCGAATCTCCTCCAGCCACGGGTAGCTCTTCGCCATGGCCTCAATCCATGGGAAAACATGCCCTCCCCAATCATGGGGAACCAGATTGAAATCTGCAAAATGAGGCTTCCCCTTCAGAGTGAGCGACTTGATCCGCGGAAACCTCGAGATCAGGCGCTCCGGGCTGATGGAATAGCAATTCCCTATGAACACTCGTTCCCTCGACCATCTCTCGATCCGGTACCACGACTTGCACACCAGAGACAACGAATTCCGATCGCGGTGGGCGGAGATGAAGCTGAATATGTGCTCGACGATCTCGTCCGGAAACGAAGCCATGCTCTTCGCTACCCACAAGCCAAACCAAGGTCCACTACACCTAAAGGTGATCTAAAAACACCAGAATATGCCTAGATTTTCCCTACCCAGTAAAGGAAACAACCACCAAAAGCATGAAAAAGGGGGCACAAGAAAAAAGAGAGAGAACACCAACAATCCAAAAAATGCTTTTCTCTCACCTTAACCACTGGACAGCAAGGCAACAATGCCTAAAACCCTAACTCTGACCCTAACCCACCACCATGAACAACACTCCTCAGAATGGAATCTTTCACTCAACTAAAAGCACCCCAGAATCGTTCCCCATTTCTCACAAAGAACACCGTGCCGTCGCTCCTAATCTCCCAAGAAAAGATAAAAAACCTCCACCAAATAGTAAAGAAACCCCCCAAAAATACCTTCACCAAACCCTACCATTCACTCTCCTACCCTCTAAAACCCTATTCTTTTGGATCCAGAAAGCCAAAAAGAAAAAAAAAAAAATCCGACAGAAGATGATGGATGGAACAGCCTCCATCTACTCACTCCTCCCACTCCCACCCCTTCCCATCCCCATCCCCAAATGAAAGGAAGCAACGGAAGGAGACGGACTCACACAGACCCAACACGTCCCCTGGAAAAAATCACCACTCTTCTTCATGATCCAAATATCCAGAAACTCCGAGTAAAAATCAATCAAAATCCTCCCACAAAATCACGAAAAAGCAAGGAAACAGACCTCTCTCCCTCCCTCCCCCCCTCTCTCTCTAACTCAGCAGACCAAAGAAAAAAAATCACCCCCTTTCCGAGATTCTCTCTCTAAGTTTAAGGACCAGTGCCGGGTCTTTAACCCGAGGCGTTAACCGCGGTTAAGAGCAAAGGGAGGAAGGAGGCAAGGCAACAGAAGGAAGAGGAAGAACCGAAGAAGAAGAAGAAGAGAAGAGCAGGTCATGGTACTCCGGGCTCGCAGTGGGGGCTGTGAAACGGACGGCCAGGATGGCGCCAGAGCAAAGCGACAAGGCATGCCGGCCGTAAGATGCCGACCCTCGCACGCCTCTCGCAGGCATGCGTCCTTATCTCCCTCCCAACTCTCTCGTGGATCCACGCTGCCGACCAATCCCCTTGCGTCTCCACACGAGCGGCGCCACACACCTCCCAAATTCTCCCCCTTTTTTATTTATTAAAAAAATGTTTTCCATATAAAAATAATAATTTATTTATTATGATAACATTTTTGTGATAATAGAATAATGCCCATGGCCTTGAAATGGCGTTGTCCTTTCTGCCTTGGGGCATGGACCTTATGGTCATTGTTTAGATAAGCAATACCGAAGCCAACAATAATTGAAGCCTAATTATAAATCGAGTAATTTGTCAAATTAAATACACTTGGGCACTGCATTTTTCTCATGTAGAAAAAAATAAGTCAATTGAAGTTTATAGAAATAATTATTTTAAATACAAAAAATAAGTCAATTTGCAAAAAGACGTGTCCCAAAACATTAAAAAAAACTTCAAAAATGTGAAAAAAAAAGAAACTTGTTATTTCTTGCTTTGTGGCATTCTTATTATTGCAATTTTATTTTTACATTTTCGATTTGGCTAAGTTTTTAGACCTCTCGTAAACTATGGACTAGTCAAGAGTAATGAAAAGGTTTAACTAAAATTAGTTATTGTTAAGCAATAGCCTATCAAAAAATGTGTGTAAAAAATGTGAGGACAAAGTTAAAAACATTGTCAAAAATACCATTATCGGTTTTTTAAGGGTGAGATTTTTCTCAAGTTTTTAATGGAAAAGTTGTTTTTTTTTAGAAAATTTCGAAAAAAAATTAAAAAAAAATGTACAAATGAATTTAGTTTATATTTGAATCCATGATAATATCGATGCTAAAAAAATAGACGAAAAAATAGAAAAAAAAAATCATGAAAAAACGCTAAAAAAACATATAAATATTTTTCCTGTTGGCGACTTTTTCTCTTTTTTTTTCTGCGTTAATATCACGATATTTTGGAAAATATCACTATCGAGGGCCGCCACTCGTTTCACTTTAGAGGGTGGGAGATCGTTATCCAGATGTCAAAATGAAGTATAAAATTGATGATTGTTGGGTAACTCGATTGAAAAGCAACTCATCGTACATTCACACATTTATGACCCCTTTTAAGACTTAAGTATATGTAATATTTATGCCGATTAGCGATTTAATAGAATAGTAAATCCTCCTTCATCCTAATAATTATAGTTTCAAAATTTTGATTGGAACTGAAATATAATTTTTTTTAAATTTTTACATAAGATAAATAATTTTTAAAAAAAATTATATGTAATTTTTTTTTTTAAATGAGGGGGCCTAGGGCCCACTGGCCCCCCTTGACTCCGCCCCTACGCCGTAAAAGGTTTAACTCTTTTCTGGGTGGCTCTTGCTCCACCCCTTATATGGTCAACATGTTCCATCTTTTTTTCAAGAATGAACCAAAATTTTGTTATTTTTTCAAAAGAATTTTAAAAATTTACAAAAAAACACTAGATCTTTGGGAAAATAAGCAGTTTTTTTGTCATTTTATATAAAAAATTACTGTTCTCTACTAGCATGTTTCTTATGTTTATCATTAGCTCAAACATTTGATGCGGCTCATGTACTCAATCAATTATAGGTGGGGTAGTCACTGATGGCCCAATGTCATGTAGAGAAAGGCTGGGGCCATGCCTAGAGCCAAGAAACCTCCTCCTTTGCGTCGGCCGGCATGCTGCACAAAGAGTTGACACCCATGTGAATCAAACTAGTGACCCGAAGCCTATAGTTTTCTTTTTAAGTCATTATATAAAGAAGCAATCGTTGATAATACAAATCAGTGGCAGAAGCAAGTGCGGGCAGTTGCCCACATATGCCCACAAAGAATAATTTATTTTCATATTGAAACTTCATGGTAGTTTTTCTCTTGTACATACACTTGTTCCTTAAAAAATTTAAAATTATATAACTAGTGTCTCTTAGCCCAAACTTTTTGACCCTATGTCTGATGCAAATAGAATATAAAGTGAACCACATCCTACTAGAGTCAAGCTCAACATAGTCTTCTTAAAAGAGAATGGAATTGTATCCATAGACATGGAGAAGTAAATACTCTAACCCCCACTCTTATGTCTCTAGAAAGGCTTTTCCATAGATACTATAAAAAATTTTATGTTCCATTAGAGATTGTTTGGTAGTAGGGTAGGGACACAAAGTGAACGTTCCATGAATCTGTCTTAAAAATTGAGGCAGATTCATAAAACACTAAAACATGTGTTATATGTATCTGCCTCAAACTTTAGGTCAGATCCATGAAACATTTACACCTTTAAAGGTACTCATTTTTTCAATTTTTGTAACATATTTTCTTTATTGTTTGTTATATGTTTCCAAATATTAATTTTTTTGTGCTATTTTTTCTTGAAAAACGAAGCAGTTTTCCACGGGTTAATTTGCTGGGTTTGTTAAGTGGACTACAAAGTGGTCTTGCTGGTTTGAGGATTTTGTTGGTATCTGGTGTAGGTTTGACCTGGATTTGATCTCTAATGTATTTTAGTGATACCTGTTGGTGGCAGTTTGCTAGAGGTGAAACCAGCCTCATATTCCACTTAAGGATGTCAACGGATCATATTCAGATTGGATACATCCTTAATCATATCCACTTTTTTAGATATTCACATATTCAGATAAAAAAAAATTCATATTTGAATCCAAATCTGAAATCCGATTTTTTAAATTTATATCCAAATCCGAATCCAAATTTTGAACCGTATTTTGCCAATTTTCAAACTTTTAATAGCATTAAATACATGATATTTGTCTAAAAATGAATCTGATCCGAACCCGTATCCGAATCAAATCGGTTATCTACATACATCTGAATCCGAATCCGATCGGATGCCATTTGTTAAATCTGATCCGATTTCTTAATTAGATATTAAGTTTTTTTCTTCATATCCGATTTTTTCAGATCAGATCGGTCGGATATTTAAAAGATGAATAATGTATGACACTTTTCACTGTTTTATTGATCAGAAAATCAAGTTGATTTGCCACCAATTCAGTTCCACTTGTCTCATTGTATGTGGTCACTCGCATTGGTTTAATTTTCATGGGCATCAATTCTCTACACAAGCTGAAGCAAGCATACTACTTCTAGTGGGGTATTAGCCTCGGAGTTTTATACTGATAGACGAACCATATCGTCTCTCTGTCGGACTCTGGTTTTTTCGAGCAAAATAAGGCCCAAAAAAAAAAAAAAAAAACTTCTACTTAAGAGCACTGAATTTGTTAATCCCTTGTAAGCTAAGGACTATTTCAAAATAACCAAAAGAAAAGACCCAAAGTTGTTCCTACCATCTTTATTTTAATAAAAGTGCATCTCTTGGATGCCTCTTCCCAGCTTCTTGGAGTGCAGAGAAGCAAAAAAAAACACACAGGAAAGGAAATAAAGATTAATGATAAGAGCAATCAAATCCTCTTGAAGGTTACTTACCAAAGAAGTTATATGTTCAGACCCTAAATAATGTAATGGGATTTGAAGCTTGAAATGACAAAATTGACCCTTCTTTGGAAAAGGGGAAAACTCCCATTAAGGGCAAAATTGGAAAAAATGAAACAATTTTTTTTTTTAAAAAAAGAAAAGAAAAATACTCCTCATACAGTCACTTGTGTCGAGCACGGGGGCGAGCATTCGGGACGGACATTTTATGGGATTTTGAGAGGTAAATGGAGAGTTTAGTTGTTTTAATTCTTTTGTTCTTTATTAATAAAGGTAGAAAGCATAACTAAATGGAGAGTTTATGTTATTGGAGCCTAACTACTTTGGGTACATTCTGTTTCAATCAGAGCGCAGCAATGCGAATGAGAGTCCCACCAAGTGTTGTGGAGCCCATCCAATGCATAATGAACTTTGGATCCCATGTTGATGGAAATGTCTCAATTTGTGTTGGATCCAGTCCTTTTCCAAGCTTGGCCAAATCAGATTCAGGTTGGAACCGACTTTGTTCGAGCCGGACCGAATCAAGCTTCGACTCGGATCTAATTTTCCGAAAGCAAACTCGAACCCAGGTAGATTAAGATTTTTAGACTTAAAAACTGAAACTCATGCAAAGACAAACACTAAACTCGAATCAACAACTAATTGGATCTTATTATTTTTGATGGTGACATTCGAATGACTTGTCAGATATCTGCTTGAAGTATCATAAATAAGTTCTAAAGATTGAGACAGATTCATTGAGACAGATTCAAGGAACATTAGAACAAGTGTTTCTTACGCCTGCTCTAATCCTTGGGATGTAAGAGAAGGTAAGAGAGAATGGACAGCAAATTAGATAGAAATGGGGAAAAAAAAAAGTAGCACTCCTTATCAAAATGTATCAAGATGAAAACCATAAAAGTAGCACTCCTCATCAAAATGTATCAAGATGAAAGCCATAAAAACTGATGTGATGATAGCAAAATTGTAAATGGATTAAGAGAAACTATTAAATGGAATCAGAATACAGAATGTATGAATGATTGGTAGGTACTAAATCACTTGGGTACCAGATAAAAACCAGACCTCTTAAATTCCAGCTAAAAAGTGCATTAAACAAAATATGAACCTTTTAATATGTTTATGAATACTAATTTAACATAAATCATGCACTAGTTCAAGTCATTTTTGTGCCTCTCTGTATATATATATATATATATATACTCTCAAAATTTTGATGTTATAAGAGCAGTTTATTTTAATTAACATCTTATTTTTAGTGTGCATGGAGGTGTTGGATCTCAAAATTGTGGATCTGAGATTGATCTAAAATCCTGTTCAATTCGATTGGTATCTGGAGTTCTGTCAAGGACTCGGCCGATTTTGGCATTATTAAATGTACCCAAGCAACTAACAATTAAGATATTTGTTGAATAAGCAATTTTAGATGATTTAAAAATATTTAAAAATATCAAATTTCTGACTATAAAACGGGCACCAGACAGCCTTGCTAACCTTCTTTCCCCTTCCTAAAGGAATCAAGAGGAAGCTCCAAGGGTTCTCTTCATCTTCCTTAGTGGTTTTTTTCTTTATTTTCTTCAAACAAAAAGAAAAAAAAGAAGAAAAAAACCGCTAAGAAAGAGGAAGAGAACCCTCTGAGTTCCCTCTTTGATTCTTTAGGAAGGAGAAAGAAGGTTAGCATGGGCACCCAATGTGCCCCCTTTTATAGCCGGAAATTCGATATTTTTTGATATTTTCAAGTATAATCTAAAATTGGTTATTTAACAAATAATTAATTGAATATTGTTAGTTGGTGGGGTACATTTAATAATGCCAAAATGGGCCGAGTCCGCTGACGTCAAATCCACATACCAAACGGATTTAATGGGATTAGATCCATATACCAATCGGATTTGATGGGACTAACGGTGTTTGCACTTCAAAATATCCGGAATATAACCAGCTCAAACAAAAATAACGGAGTTAAATTGCTGTGTTCCCTCCTCGATAACCAACTCACGATCTACCTTCCATGCTTATGCCACTCTAGTGATTCTATTGTGGGCAAAGAGGTTGGGTTTGATTGAATCGGATCCAAGATTAGATGCCCCATAAAAAGGTTGGCTTTGGGATTTCAATAGCATGGATTTTAAATCCATTCTAAATGTTAAAAACTATAGATTTAAGGTCCGCTGGAATGAAGGTCTGACATTAAATCCATGGATCTCGTATCCGTCACACAAACACAACCTCGTAATCACTATCTAATAAATAAATAAACACATATATATATATATATATATAATATAATATAATATAAAATACTTCAGATAGTAAAATGGGGAGCCCTCACGTCAAGGGCTTTGATCATTCTTGACTGCACGATGAAACCCAAGATCTACCTTTTGGTGATCCTCAACGTGAAGCAATTGGGATTTTATAGCAAAAGACCTATGCTTTTGTAGAGAAATAAATTTATTTGGTGAGAGAGTAAAAGAGGAATTACAAGTAAAGACAATAAATCCAAGTCCTTTCTTTCTTGAAAAAGTAGAGAAAATGGTCTCGTTTTATGAACCCTTGATTGTTTTACTTCACTCATTTTTGGTAATAATGGATACATTCCTTTTTATATTTGGTTCACGAATCTTTCATAGAAGGGTGACACTGATTCAAAGTCAAAACAGATTCTTGATGATATGGGAAGGTTAAATTCAGAAATTCTTTTCTCAAAAAGATTTTAATGATGGTTTTAGTGTAACAAATAAATATTTCATGCTTGTGGGAAGGAAAAGGAAGGCAAGACCATAAAATTCATGGAGCTGGTTATATGCACATGCTGGTGCGCAATATACTTAATGACCAAAAACGCTTCTGGTTAATAGAAAAGGAAAACTTTTTGTAGGAGTAAAAAAAAGTTAAAAGATAAAAAAACATTTTTTTAATTGATTTCAAAATACCAACTCCTACCAATCTAATGCATTGTTCCGTGAATGTACCTCAATTTTTAGGTAGGTTCATAAGACAATAACAACTCGTCATGATCACTAAACTAGCGGATTGTTTGGTAGTAGAAATACTTCGTGGGTCTTTATAATCAATTTGTAATCAATTTTGAAAGTTTGGTAGTAGAAATACGATCTACGAATCTGTTTTTAGGCTATATAAAAGTTTGGTAGAAGTCCTTGATTTTCACTGCCTGTTAAACCTGATAGGATAGACTTAAGGCATAACATAGCGGGTCGGTAGTCGTCGTGTAGAGAGCACAACATTGGTTCAGTTCTTGTGAGTACTGCTCATGTAGACTGCAAAAAGTGAGATGCGACACTCTATTTGACGGACATACTGTGCCCCATTCAGATATCGACGAAACCTAGGACCTCAGAGGCAAGGGAAATGGGGGCTTCCGCTTCTGGGCCTCTTTGTCCGTGGTGGTTGTCAACCTCCTGCTCACCCTCAAAAACCTGAGATAATGATAATAGCTTACTTAAGACAATGAAAACATTCTAGACGTACCATTCTAACGCATTATTCCATGAATGTACCTCAATTTTTAGGCAGCTTCATAAGACAATAACAACTCGTCACGGTTGCTAAACTGGCCCTAAGGGATTGTTTGGTAGAAGAAATACTTTGTGGGTATTTCACGAATATGTCCCAAAGATTAAGGCAGATTCATAGAATACTAAATGGGCATTCCATGAATATAATGTCTCTATGGATCTGTTTTTTGGCTATATAAAAGTTTTGAAGTCCTCATTTGTAATCAATTTTGAGTTAATGAAAAAACCTAATGGATCTTAGTGTTTCCTTTTCTCTCTCTCTCTTTCCCTTCTGCTTAGTTTAATTACGCATGATTATGAATTACAAGAGAAGTCTTTTCTTCCACTGCATAAAAAATGAACTGCAACAAATGTAGCATCCCTTGTCAAAATGACCAACCACGACTCTAACAAGGAACAAAGCCCTCAAATTGGGTTCCATGCTTCTACAAAATACTGAAAACCATAAAAACTGATGCGATGATAACAAAATTGTAAATGCATTAAGGGAAAAGACTAAATAGGATCAGTCTCACGGGCTGACTTCTTTAGTCCGTGCAACATGACAAGAACCTAATTGCCGTCAGCCTTCAAACCATCGAAAGGGACACAAAGATCGGATTGTAAAACAAGTTCTAGACACAAAGGAACAATAAGAATATATATGTAAACATGTAAAGAGAAAAATATTGTTTTGTTATATACCAACTGCCGGATGTTGTCGGATGACCTAAAATTTAAAATATGTGGCTGAGAAAAACAAAAAACTACAGCTAATGCTATCATATAATGTATTTGTATTATAAACTATTGCCACTATTTAAAAATTGGTACAGTTTGGGGACTAGATACTTAACTGTGATGAGCTTGTCATGATTAATTCGCCATGCACGTACATATAATATACTCCGAATGAAAGTAATTGAACCCGTGATTCTGATTTTCAGAAAACATTCAATTGTATTTTTACATCCTAAGCGAGCCATCCAAGTACTGATGCTTATAAGGTTAAGTTTTCAGAATCTAGCTAGTTGTGCATACCACATTTATTTGTCATAATTAAGTTACAATACAGCATAATATATATAAATGGTCCATAAGAGTTGTTATACATCAAAAGCTATTAATACAATGTTTGATGCTGTCAGGATTAATAACCTATAAATGCCATATGGTTTTCATGTTTTAAGCAAAAGCTTTAATTTCTTGGTTTTACTTTTAAAAAAACCAGAAAAAGTCAGTTCACTAATGACTTGGATTCAATCCACAATTTGCTTCATTGTAGTGGAACAATTGATTAATTTGCAATGTTTTATCATAATTAAGCATTTTAAAAGATTTATTCATGCAAACAATTTGCTCGGATTAATTACATAGGAGAAAATTTATTCGTCTTGTAGATGGAAAATTAGATTGACCTCTCTATTATTCCCTATCAGGTACTCGACCCTAGTATAAGAGTATCCGTCATGATGAATATGGCTGCCGTGACATCATTCATCTCTTTGTTTGGTTTAGATGGTAGCAAATTTTTCTTTATCTTATTTTTCATGAAATTGGGGGATAGATCCATAGATCGCCCATAGACTATTAATAAGGGGCAATTAGGCAACAGTAACACATAGTTACTTTATGAATCTGCCAAAAAAATATAGCAGATTTATAATATCATGAGACAAATGCATTAATATATATATATATATATATATATATATATATATATATATATATATATATATATATATATATATATATAAACTTGAAATGTGGTTCCTTGGTAATATATATATATATATATATATATATATATATATATATATATATATATATATATATATATATATATATATATATATATATTATATTATATTACCAAGGAACCACATTTCAAGTTTAGAAAGTAATTAACAATTCACTCCAATCAATGATTGCAACATTAGCTAGTGTGATATTTACCTAAAATTTACCCCTTTTCTTATAAAATTTTAAGACTGAATGCCTACTTGATTATTTTAACTCATCTAGAAAGTGCTACAAATTCTCGAAAATGATCGTGCCTTATAGCCTGTACCTCAAAAATGTGAATCTATCTTCACATGCTTATTGACATTCGAAATTTAGTACATGATTCACAATGTCCACAACTAGCATTAACTATCTGGAAATACTATCAATAAATGGAGGTATATAATTGGATATATACGCGGACCATTTTTCATATATTAAGTGTTCATTGGTGCCCTTTATGTACATGATTTAATAATGAGACAAATGCATTTAACGACTAAGCTGTTTTCATTAAAATGAAAAATAAAAACTTTTGAAGGATAAAATGATAATTATGAAAATATTAAAAGACTAAATTGTACATAACTTTAAAAAAATTTTCTAAAATACCACGGTCTTCTTTTTCTTCTCCTTTTCTTTCACCTTGGTGCATATTTGTTGCATGCACACACAACTCAATCTCCGTGGAGACGAGGGAAGACTGCAATTTAGCTCTATTATTTTGGTTGAGCTGGTCATATATTCCCGATATTTTTGAATGCAAACATAGTTAATCCTATTAAATCCAACTGGTATCTGGATTTCACGGCCCCGGGCTCAGCTTATTTTTGGCATTATTAAATGTACCCCAACAACTAAAAGATATTTGTTAAATAAATAATTTTAGATGATTTGAAAATGTCCAAAAATATCGAATTTCCGGCTATAAAAAGAACAATCAGACATCCTTGCTAACCTTCCTTTTCCTTCCCAAATGATCTATAAGGCTAAGGCTGGGCGTCGGGCCAGGCCGGCCCGTTTAGGCCTGGTAAGTTAAAATAAAATATATATTTTTTAATTATTTTTGTTTTAATAATATTTTTATTCTTAATAAATACATTTTATATTAAAAAAATATTATTTTATAATTAAAAAATATTTTTCAATTTAAATGGGCTTGGGCCGCGCTGGCCGGCCCAGCTCGGCCCGATACCCACCTTTATATAAGGTGATCTAAGAGGAAGCTCCATAGGTTCTCTTTCCCTTTCTTTTTAGAGGTACTTTTAATTTACTTTTCCAGAAAAAAATAAAAATAAAATACCTCTAAAAAGAAAGTGGAAAAGAACTTCGCCCCTCGAAGCTCCCTCTTAGATAGCCTTATAGGTTGTTTAGGAAGTGGTAAGAAGGTTAGCGAGGGCACCCAATATGCCTCTTTTATAGCCGGAAATTCTATATTTTTGATATTTTCAAATGATCTAAAATTGCTTATTTAAAAAATAATTAATTGATTGTTAGTTGGTGAGGCACATTTAATAATGCCAAAATGGGCCGCAGGCACACCAATTGGATTTAATGGGATTAATGGTGTTTGCATTCCAGAGTAAATATTGGGAATATAACAAGCTCAAGGAGTTAAATTGCAGTATTCTCTCTTCAATAACTAATTCACAATCTTTTGGGGCGTTTGATGGTTTGAAATTTGACTCAACAATGAAAACTGAATCGTAATTCCTCCTCAAATTGAAATGAAATCAAACTTCTAGCTTTCAGGGTTCTAATTACAGAAACAAAATACCCCGTTTGTTTAATAATTACAAGTTCTAAAAAAATGAGCATTTTGATTCTAAAATTTCATGATTCTAGTTATATAAAACAACCCCATAATGCTTACTCCATTCTACTATTTTGAATCTTTGCTAAAAAGATATTTTAAACAAAATAAAAACATCTCAATATGTTTACAAAAATTAAGTTGATGTAAAACATGCTTTGATTTTAGTTGCTTTTATGAAAAATGGAGCTTTTCCCATAATTAAAAGTTTGATGTTACTTGAGCGGTTCAATTTTACAATTTATCAAAATAAGATTAAATTCAAAAGATAATTAATGATTATATATTTGTATTTAAGCAATCTGGTGATGATAAAGAGAATCGATAAAATGGAAAACAGAAGAGAGTTGGGGAGGACGGTGTTACCAGCAGAGGCAGCTCCGACGATGTCATTGATGTAATGGCGTCGTTGGGGAGCGAGCCGCTTGGAGTAGAAATCCTCCATGGTCGTCTCTAAGCACAAGCTCATGATGAATCGAGAATGATTCCGTCCTTCAACATTTGTTGCCAGTGAAGTAAATGCTGGCAAGGAGCAAATCAAGGTGCAGAGAAAACCCACTCGACGTTGCATCTTGGTGCTCCTCCGGCGAGGATAGAGCTCTAGCAGGTAATTTGGTAACAGAAACGAAGGATTTTCATGGAGTCACTCTGTTGTTTTCTCCACAGGATAAAAAACAAACAATACAAGAAATTTTCTTTGTTTTCCGGCGATTCTCGAGTTCATGCCATGAGGAGAACGAAAAGTCATCGCAAATGCACTCTAAACTACATGCGATTAAAAACAAAGAAACAAAAACGAAAATGCTGACAAGTAGACGAAGAGACATCGTCATCGTTGCTTCATGCATTTCCTTCCAGATAAGGACGCCATTGTTTACATAAACTTTTCTTTCTTATTCTCCATCTCCACATACTCGTTTTAATGTGTTCTTGCTTACAGCTAGATCATCACGATCATCACTCCATGAAAGTATTTTGCACTCCGTAGGGTGGCCTTTTCTCAAAAAAATATAGATGACTTGGATCATATTGAAGATCAATCTCTCTCTCTCTCTCTCTCTAGCTCACTCTCTCTCTCACACACACACACAAGTATATTGGGCATTCAGGTAGCTCTAATTGATTATCGTTGCCAAAAAAGCAGAAACGGGGGAAAAACTTTGCTTCCTTGGATTCTCCATCATCTTTTCAAAAAAGCAAAAAAAATCCATGTTTTGTCATTGGTTTCATATCTTGATGGCAAAGTTAATCCCAAGAAAAATGTGAAAATTAAACTCCAAGCACCTTATTGTTACATCTTAAAACATCCTTCATTTTCTTGCATGAAGTGCTGAACACAGCAAACGCGGCCGAACATATAAAAGGCTGCATTGAATTTCTGCTTAGAGTCGTCCATGGAGTTGGTTTTCTTTTAATATGAAAGCAACAAACAACACTAGCCAGCCAGTCAGCATGCAAGATAGAGATTATGAATTGCAGAACTCAAGCTTTTACCAAGTTTAGTGTATGAGAAGGTCAGCACTTCAACTTCTTTAATCAATTCTAGTTTTGTTACTGAACTTGGTAAAAGCACCAGTGCTGCACACCCTAATCTCTATCTTTTAGTTAGACGGTGGGCAGAACCTGGTACTGCTTTGCATGCTGCCTGGTGTTGTTTGTTGCTTTCATACTAAAAGAAAACCAACTCCATGGACATTTCTTAGCCGGAATTCAACGCAGCTGGTTACTTTTCCGGCGGCGCTTGGAGTGTCTACATTGCGGAACCTGTTCATGCAAGAAAATGATGGATTTCTGAAGAGGCAACAATGAGGCACTTGGAGGTTTTAACATTTTCTATGAGACTTTGCCATCAAAATAGGAAATCAATGACAAAACATGGGTCTTTTTGTTTGAATGAAAAAATGATAGAGAAACCAAAGAATGAAAGCTTTTAACCTTCTTCAACTTTTTTTTGCAACCGATGCTCAATATATGTGTGTGTGCCAGAGAGAGAGAGAGAGAGAGAGAGAGAGAGAGAGAGAGAGAGAGAGAGAGAGAGAGAGTTCTATGTTGATACGATCAAAGTCATCCAACTATTTTTCCTGATATCGCTTTTCAGAAAAGGCCTGCGCCCAGCAAAGTGCAAACTACTTCCATGGAGTGATGGATTTAGCTGTAAGAACAAACTAAAAGGAGTGTATGGAGATGGAGAAAAAGAAAGAAAACCTTAAGTAAACCATGGCGTCCTCATGTGGAAAAAAATGCATGAAGCAACGATGATGATGTCTCTTCGTCTTCTTGACAACATTGTTGTTTTTGTTTCTTTCCATCGCATGCAGCAGAGAGCGCATTGGGTCTTCTCATGGCACGAACTCGAGAATGCCAAGAATATCAAACTCCATCCTCGCCGAAGGAGCAACATGATGCAATCCACCCCGAGGATGTGCCTGCTGCCTTCACTCAACAAGGCAGGATTGAACAGAAAATGAGGAGGAGGAGAGACTGATGGCTTTGAGCATTCTAGACTGCAGGATGGAACCCAAGATCTAGCTTTTGATCATCCTCAACGTGAGACAATTGGCATTTTATAGCAAAAACCAAATGATTTTTTAGAGAAGGAAATTTATTTGGTGGGATAGAAAAAAGGAATCACGAGAAAAGACAATGAATCCAAATCCTTTCTTTCTTCAAGTAGAGAAAATCGCATTGAGCATTCTTCAATCATTTTTGGTATTACTGGATACCAACTTTTTTACATTTGATTCACAAATCCTTCATATATGGGTGATTAATTCACTGACAAAATTGATTCTTAGTATCTTTGAAGGTTAAACTTGGAAAGTATTTTACTAAAAAAAGTTCAATTATTTTTTTAGTTCACCAAATAAATCTTGCGAAAAGAGGGTGATTGAAAGGAAAGACCATAAAATTCAGATATATGTTGAGAATGAGGAAACCTTTTTTTTTTTTAAAGGACTCAAAGGTATTTGAAAAAGTTGAAATGTCTAAAACGTCTATTATTTTTAAAAAATTTAGTAAAAGCCCCAGCTCTCTTTGGTGCATTTTTGGTGTGCACGAAACTCGATCTGCTTAATAAAGGGTGGGGGACGAGGCGTAACCAAAATATAATTTTTAAGATTTTAAACATGTCAAATATATGTATTTTTTTAAAATATGAGAAACGGCCATGGCGCCAACCAGCTCCTTTAATTTCGCTGCCTTTTCAAACTGAGATAGCAGTGAGGACAATCTAGAGGTCACCATTGAACATAAAAGGGATGAACAAAACTCAATGAATTCGAAAACAAATTCCTGTTTTTCAGAGTCTAAGGCTGCATCAGGACTTGGATAGGGCACAGTGCACCAGTGAATTATATTGTCACGCATTATAATGATCACTTACCGGAATCAAATTGACAACAAAACTTCCACCAGGGCAGTGAGGACAATCTAGAGGTCACCATTGAACATAAAAGGGATGAACAAAACTCAATGAATTCGAAAACAAATTGCTGTTTCTCAGAGTCTAAGGCTGCATCAGGACTTGGATAGGGCACAGTGCACCGGTGAATTATATTGTCATGCATTATAATGATCACTTACCGGAATCAAATTGACAACAAAACTTCCACCAGTCCAACCAGTTATGCTATGGTTATCGAAACTATCACCCTGATATTATTCACGAAAGGGAACACACTGGGTGAATCTTGTGGAGTCCATAGGAAGCAAAGCTATAGATTGAAGCTCATGGCGAATTTAGGGGAGCACTCTTTCATAAATTTTTATATCTAAAGAGATACTATGTATATAACAGAACAAGCATTTAAAAAATATTAATATGAAAATTTGCCGGCACTCTCCGTATGTGGTAATATGGATGACAATATTGTCCAACACCAAAAGAACGGAAGTTTGCAACGTTTCTTTCAACCATCCATCTGTTTTATATCGACAGCCTTGGTTAAATGATTGGGTCTCTCTCTCTCTCTCTCTCTCTCTCTCTATATATATATATATATATATATATATATATATATATATATTAGTGAAGGCTATCTAAAGTCCTATAGTCTAACAAGGCCGTCTATTTGAAATAAATGGATGATTGAGAGAAAATCAATAATAAAAAACATTAAATAATATTAAATGACGAAAAATATCTTTCACTTTTTTGTTCTTGTTTTTCTCTAAACCGTTCATCATGTTGGATCAGACGGAGCTGAATATATATATATATATATATATATATATATATATATATATATATATATATATATATATATATATATATATATAGAAGACAACAATAATAATATTAATATTGGAAGGAAACGAACCCGTAATTCCAAGTATTGATCCTTATAAAGTCCACTTTTGGTTAGAGACTAGCTAGTTCGTACCACATGTACTTGTGATAACTAAGTTGTAACATAAAATGTATAATTGGCCCTTAGCAGTTGCAATAAGTCAAACTCCACCAATACAATGTTTCATACAGTCAAGATTAATAACCTATAATTGCTATATGGTTTTCATGTTTTAAGCACATAAATCTTTAATTTCTTGGTCTACTGTATATTTTCAGGTTACATAATTACCTTGTGGGTGGATAGAGACCATCCCAAACATACAACCTTGTTCTTTTTATTTTTGTAAAAAAGCCAGTAAAAAAATCAGTTTACTAATAACAGGCGCTTTATAGTCTAAACCATCATAACCGGGCCAAATTCGATTCATGATCTGTTTCATAGTAGTGGTACAATACTTAGTGATGTATGCCACAAAAATTAAATATTATAAACAAGCAAATAATTTTCTTGGACTTACATAGAAGAAAACTTATAATCGACTTGTAGATGGAAAATCAGATCGGCATCTCTATTCAGGTACTCGACCCCAGAGTAAGAGAACTCACCAAGAAGAAGATGGCTGCCATTATAAGCATGTTCTGGTATGTGTAGGGATGTCAATGTCTGATTTGGACCGAACTTTTCCAAAAAAAAAAAAATCTAACATGCGATTAAGAAATCTGATCTGATGCAAATTCCAACTAAATATCTGATCAAATCCAGACAAGGATTCGGATTGGATTTATTTTCTAACAAATATCATATACCTAGCTTTCTTAGAGACATTCTGAGAATAAGCCAAATTGGATTCAATATTCGGATTCGGGTTCAGATTCAAATATGAATGTAAAAGTTGGTTTCAGATTCAGATTGGATTCAAATATGATGTTTTTTTATTCAAATTTGAATAAAAAGTACATGCATATCCAAAAAAGCGAATAAGGTTAAGAGTACATCGTTGACATTGGTAGGTCCATGAATGAAATCACATAATGCATGTCACGCAGTAGTAGGAGATGAAGATAAAAAGTAACCTCATTCAAGAAAACTTTACAAATGGCATTAGCTAATAAATGGTGAAGATTACAATCTACAACTAACGAAGTTGGATCATCAAGGACAATTGCGTGGATGATAACCAGGGCCTCCAACAGTTATGTAATGGCCAAAGTCATCATCGTCATCTGCTTTACGAAGATCCCAATATGTCGCGTCATAGCAGTTCCCATTGTTCATGATAATACCAATATCCTCTTCGGGAGGATAATAAAGGTCCGTGTCGAGGTCGTATAAGGCCATTTTCCGGATGTATGCAACGGTCCCGAGATCATCGGTGGAGAAATGGCCGCTGCCCATCTGGGTGGATGTGTGCCTTCCTCTCGTCCGCCGATTCACGATCTCCCCTCCCCATGCAACTTCGTTTGCGCTGTTTACTTCGTAATTTGATTTTGGCCAGTAGCCAATCAACGTTTCATCAAACAAAACTTCCCAGTCTTGTTCATCATTCTGCTAATCATCAAAATCATTTACCAGTCAATATATAGCCGACATGTTATTCTTTTGGAATTTTATTATCTGTAATTTTGGGTTTACCAAAGCAGGCTTTATGTTTTATAATCTAGATGATGAGAGGTTGAATGGAAGCTTCGGCTTTCTTCGAGCGGTTGCTCACACCTCCCTCACCCAAAACACAATTAACAGACCTCACACGTAAAGCAGACAAAGGATTTTATCATAGAACAGGAAAAACTGGTGAAGAAAAAAAAAATGTATACGCACCCGTATGATAGTGATGTCAATTTCACTGGGATTTCCATTGATAGTTTGACATCTGAGTCGCTTACCGAAAGGCATACCTTGATCTCTTCTTACGAATTCCAGATTATTACTGCCTTCGTCTTCTGGTGATTTAGTGTTATCATTATAGAGCCATGTCTTGTAGCTGTCGTTCTGTTGAAGCCAAGCAAACGCAATAACTGTCAGCATTAGCCATACAAGTCTCCAAAATTGTGTGGTTTCTACTATTATTTGGTGCTACGCATATTATGAACAGAGATAGTTTGGCAAGGAGAGACTTCATAGAAGTGACATGAAAAAATCGTGGAATCCCTTTTTAGGACAATGTCCTTAACTTTCTAGAGTCTCACTTAAGTAATGTGTGGGAGCGGGTTTTACATTAACGGTGGAATTTTAGAACTAAAATTCTGAAAACAAATTTCCACCTCAAACTGAAATTGGAATGAAAATTTTGATTCTAATTTCCCTTTGTCTTGATGGTTCTGAACTTTGCCTCCAAAATATCAAATGAGGTGTTTGATAAAACGTGAGTTAAAATTCTGGATTTGATGAATCAGAACCATCATGATATATGATTTAAAGAGAGATGAAAAAAATTCTAAAATCATAATTCCACCTCCTATGGTGGAATCATACTCATGAGATTTTGATTGAGCAATGCATCTATAATTTTGGAATCAAAATTCTTTGTTTGTTAACAAGATTTCCATTTGCAATGGTGTTCTTTAAAACATATGAAAATTATATATATATATATATATATATATATATATATATATATATATATATATATATATATATATATATATATATATATATATATATATATATATATATATATATGAACCACATTGCAAACATTAGCTAGTGTGATATTTACCTAACATTTACCCCTTTTCCTATAAAATTTTAAGACTGAATAACCTACTTGATTATTTTAACTCATCTAGAAAGTGCTACAAGCTCTCAAAAATGATCATGTCTTATAGCCTGTGCCTCAAAAATGTAAATCTATCCTCACATGCTTATTGACATTCAAAATTTAGTACATGATTCACAATGTCCATAACTAGCATTAGCTATCCGAAAATATTATCAATAAAAGGAGGTATATAATTGCATATATACAAGGATCATTTTTCAAATATTAAGGTTTCATTGGTGCCCTTTAGCTAAACCTGTATTTTGGAGTCTTTTTTTTTTTTTTTCTGTAAACTAAACGTCATTATGTGATTTGAAGCTAGAAACCCTCTGTAGAATAGTCTCCCTAGTAAAACCGTGTAGTGAAAATGAGAATTGTTGGAAGCTGCATGCAAGGAACTGGAAAGGATTATGCTCTCCAATTGAGTTAGGGAAACAATTACCGTTGTGAAAATGAAAAACCGCGTTCTTGCATCTCCAAATACGCTAGGATTGGCCTTGAGAGCATAAAAGAAACAAAAGGTTAAAAATGGAAAGAAGTCAAACAAGTAAGCAAACCCTAGTTATTAAAAGCAGTGATCATCTCTTTGTTTATGTGAATAAAGGGATGAAACATACCATCCAACCAGCTTCCAGTGCCATATAAATCTGATGCTGTGATGCATGTACAACCCAAACTTGTGAAAGGCTCATCTCACTCCTGTCCTCTATGTTAGGTCCCCAAACACTAAAAGTTCCTTCTCCTCCTCCATAGGTTCCGCTTACCACACCTTTTGCATACTACAATTAATCCATGTATATGTTAAAGAAAGCAATATACTACCAGGCCTTTGTTGCTCAAGTGCAAAACAAGCATAAACTGGGTGAGAAGAAAGATTAATAGATGCTAATTAAGAAGAGGATGTTGAGGAGCACTCCAAAAAATTAGTATTTTACAGAATTCAAAAAGCATCGGTAAATGAAAACTATCACCGACATTTTCTCTGCACACGTCCGTTTACTGAACATCGGTAAGAATTTTTAATGGTAAAGGTAGAACGAATGTTGCTGAAAACTATCACCGACATTTTTCTACACACGTCGTTATGGACATCTTCACTGATGCATGATCAACGCAGTTAAATAAATTATTATCGACATCTACCCACAAACGTTTCAAAAACGTCAGTAACAATTTTTAATGGTAAAGGTAGAATGAAGGTCGATGAAAACTACCACCAACATTTTCTCTGCACACGTCGATGTAGACATCTTCACTGATTCATGATGAACGTAGCTAAATAAACTATTAGCAACATCTACTGATGACAGTAACAATTTTCAACGACGTTTATCGAACGGGGGCAAGATTTTTTAGCGACACTCGACTGGACGTTGGCTAAAAGTACACCGACATTTGTCTTCATGTCGGTAAATCTTTTACCGACAATCAATTTAACGACGAGGAAGAATTAAACAGAAGCAAAAGAATTAGAAATGGTAAGGAAAGGGTATATAATAGATGTCGGACCTCATGGTCTGCAGGATTGTCGATAGCCAATGTTTTCATGGCTTTTGATTTGAGAAACGACCTGGCACGTGAACTTGCAAAATCTTGAAGAGCACTGAAATTGAGAGGCCCTGCCTTGGTGGCCTTGAGAACTGGAAAACTTCCTGTCACCTTCTGTTCCACTTTCTGCTATTCTGCTGTCTCTCAACTTGTCACTTGTCTGTATATTCATGAGAAATATTATTGGCTGTTGTTATTGGTCTTTGTAGCGGAGTTTTTTCCTTCAACTGTAGTCACATTTAAGTTCACAAACACAAAAAGGCTTAACTTCAAGTGCATCTGGCTTTACGAAGAATGGCTGAGCTTAGATGATTATAAGATCGCCTGATTTCATACTTCAACTTTTCTACCATATAAGTTGAGTGTGGGTTGCAAATGAGAGGGAGAGGTGCATTTAAAATAATTTTATATGTACATGTAATTAAAAAATAAGTGTGTAACTAAATTAAAATGTGTCATCGAATTGAATTTGGGTTTAGGTGTACATTGGCAAGCCTTTGTGATGTATAAGCTGATGAAATTTAAAGATTACATCTCAAACAAGGATTGAGTTTAAACAAATCAAGAATGTACTGACATACACTTGGTTTTCTCTCTAAATCTAAGTGTGCACTTGCTAAGAAATTAAAAACTCAAGTTGAAGAGAAAATATTGATGACACGGTCAAGTACACAATGAACAAAAAATCAATCGTCGATCATTCGAAACCAATTCATGATCTAACTCATCTTTCTCAGATATCAAAAACCCACTGAGCATTTTCCAAATACTAAATTTGGAGAAGATGCGAAATAGAAAATTAAGCCTACCTGCTTCTTTCTTTTGGATATTGAAATGCTCCTCTTGCTAGGCTGACTATGAATTTTCTTGCAATCGTAGATGTCTCCATCATCCATCTGAAAATCGGCAAACTAATTAGGGTGAGATGAAAAGGAGCAAGGAGTTTTTAGTTTCCTCAAATTTACAAATTTCATAAAACAATTATATATTTTTCAGCTTGCAGCCGTTCCTTAAGTGGCCATGGGATTCAAATAGAACCCAAAAAGCTAATTGCCCTCAAGTTTAGAGTATACTACTTAGAAATAATGACCATAGACTGGAACATTGCTATTGCTATCTATTGGTTAACATTAATTAGTTGTCCCGCCCATGAAGAATCTTGCATCAGATCTGACTGCCTACTGCAGTTTTATAGTGTAGTTATCCATGTTGTGCATATCGATATCAGAGATATAGTCGTCCACATTTGTTTTTTACATTCATATCTGAATCCAAACTTCGAGCCAAATCTGGCTGGCTTTCAAAATGTAAGAGCATTGGATATAAGATATTTATTTAAAACTAAATCCAATCTGATTTCTTAATCCGATATATATATATTTTTGTGATGGTTCGGTTGGATATCGGATCCAAATCGAATATATTGACATCCCTACACATTAGCCCACACCTGCCTCTGCTACGGGAAAAGTATGACAAAAAAGTGAATGATAGACAAAAATGGGGTACATACCGTGATGGTCTTGATGATCTTGATTGGGAACTCCTTTGGATAATATTTGCTCTCAAGGATGTGCCTGCCACCTTCACTCAACATGCCATGATTGAACAAGATCACAAGAAGGAGAAGCATACACAGAGGTTTGGAACTCATAGCCAGGTCTCTGAGCATTCTAGACTGCATGGTGAAACCCAAAATCTAGCATTTTGGTGATAGCCAAAGTGAAGCAGTATACATTTTATAGCAAAAGAGAAATGATTTGTTTTTTGTTTTTGAGAAGGAACTTTATTTGGTGAGGTAGCAAATAGGAATTACAAGAAACGACAATAAAACCAAAATCCTTTCTTTCTTTAAGCAGATAAAACGGCCTGCTTTTGTGAATCCTTGATTGTGCAACTTCACTCATTTTTTGGTAATGATCGACACCGTCCTTATTACGTTTAGTTCATAAATCTTTCGTACAAAGGTGACATTAATTCAATATCAAGATTCATTCTTTGTGATATTAGGTAAGGTAAAACTCCGAAAGTCTTTTCTTAACAAAATTTTCAAATATTGTTTTAGTTCACCAAATTAATAAAATCTTCAAGCTTGCTCCTTGCCTGAAGGAAAAGGAAGGTAAGTGAAGGACAAGACCATAACATTCAGATATATGTTGTGAATGAGATTAAAACCACATTTTCTTTTTGTTGTTCTGTCTTTTCGACTAGGCCTGGGCATCGGGCCGGGCCTGGGCCGAGGATTTTCGTTATCGGGCCGGACTTCAGTGAGCCTGGCCCGGCCCGAGATCTTAACGGGCCGGGCCTGGTTATCACTTCTCTGGCCGGGCCCGGCCCGACTCCTTCTTTTTCTCTGCGCGGCCCGACTCTCTTCCCCTTCCCGTCTCCCCCTCTCCCGTCTGCCGTCTCGCATCCCCTTCCCCGGCTCCCCCTTCCTTTCTCCCTCTCCGTCTTCTCCGCTCCCATCCCCCTCTGTTCNCCGTCTCCCCCTTCCCGTCTCCCCCTCTGGTCCCTCTCCCGTCTCTCCGTCTCCCGTCTCCAGTACTGCAGCTCCGCTCCCCTCTGTTTTTTGGTGGGCAACGGCCGGCCGTCCGGAAGGCATCCACCGGTGGCCACCCACGAAGTTGGGTGGCCTGCCGCCTGTCGGTGAAAGACCACACGAGCGGAGCGGTCGAACACGGTTGGACCACCACTACCAGAGCGCCCAACCACCGGAGCGCGCCAAACGGGCCGGGCCTGATTTTGGTGGGCAGGCCCAGTACCAGGCCCGGCCCAGCCCGGCAACCTTATCGGGCCGGGCCTGGGCCGCGCTGGTCGGCCCGACGGGCCGGATGGGGCCGCCGCCCGATACCCACCCCTATTTTCGACCCCATGAGGCACCTGTATACGGTGCATAATATATACATCTTGACATTTACACAGTAAGATAGATGTCATTTACTAAGGAGCTGTGCAGGGTGCATACCGGTGCACATAATTCTCTAATGTCACACGACCTACATGAGCATAGGAAGACACATGTGATGCACCAGAGAGCTGTGCATGGTACATCCCGGTGCACATAACTCTCTCTCTATGCACGACCTCGCCAACTACGCTCGCGCCTACGTCATAAGTTCTGAAAGATGTAGTGTACACACCACCAATCCCCAATTCGTGGCTGGACAACTTCCCACCAATCCGGGATGTATTGAAAGTATGATATTGATGAAGATGACTGAACTTTGTTGAACTGGAAAACTTGGGATGTTCCAAGAAGAATGGGACGTTCACACCGTGCCGAAAAACCAGGGCAGTGAAAAAGGCCTTGGGAAATTATGATTAATAACCTATAATTGCTATATGGTTTTGGTGTATAATTTAAACAAATTAATTAAGCCTTTAATTTCTTGGCAATTACTATATATTTTCAAGTCACCCACATTAATTTGTGGGTAGAGAGAGAGAGTTCCTAATTAAATGTCCATTTTTTTCCTTTTTATTTTTGTGAAGAAAAAGCCAAGTTCCTAATTAAATATCCAATTTTTTTTCTTTTTATTTTTGTAAAAAAAGAACCAGTAACAATGCCTTCCCCCTTTCTTATTCATCTTGTCAGGCACTTAAGGCTAAACCATCAATTATTGGGTTGAATTCGATTCATAATTTGCTTCACTGTAGTGCTACAATTAATTAATTTTGGATGTATGACACAATTAAACATTTTGAACGATTTAAACATGCAAATAATTTGTTTTGATTTACACAGGAGAAATGATAATCGACTTGATGGAAAATAAGATTGAGATATGATCTATTCCCCATCAGGTACTTGACCCATCTGATGATGAACATATCTGCCATGATAAGTGTTCTTTATTGGCTATTGAAATCACATGCATGACATTTCTGAGGGGAGGGTGGTGCAACGAATATGGTCAGTACTGGTAAACAGTCGATATCTATTTCGAACTTCTATGGAAACAGCCCTTATACTTAAAAAAAAAAATAGAAGATATAAAGTTGAGACACGAGTGGCCAGTTCCCAAAACACTAAAAGCAGGCAATGATTTTTCTCATGTCTCAAAAGTAACCTCATTTTTTCAAGGAACACCACATAACAAAACGTTTAAAAAAAATGGAAGTACTTAAAGAGTGCATATTAGCATTGGTAACTGTCTAATCAGAAGATCAAGGACACTTTCTTCTATCATAACCAGGCCCACCAAATGTTATATACTCGCCATACTCATCGTCAGAGTGGGAATATCTGAGATCGTAGCAGTTGGGCTTGGTGACTACTCCATTGATATCTCCGGGAGCATGATAACGATCCAGGTCGAGGTCGTATAAGGCCATGTTACGGATGTATGCAACCCTCCCTATCGGTTCGCTCGAGAAACGGCCGTTCCCCATCTGGGTGGACGTATGCCTTCCCCTTGTCTGCTTATTCACTATTTCACCTCCCCATTCAATTGTGTTTGCACTGCGTGCTCTGTAATTTGATTTTGGCCAATAGCCGATCTGGTTATCGTCCACCCAGAGTCCCCAATCTTGATCTTCATCCTGCCAAACATGAAAATACATTAGTAATCCACTAATCAATAAGACATACCTTTTCTCGGATCTCTGCCTTGCTAAGTTGTTATTTGTTTGCAATAATTATTCTTTAGTTTTTGGTTTGAAAGATTTTCTAGTGTGATGTAATTGGAATTTTGAATTTGAGCTATAATTTAGTGCAAAGTACTGACCAATGTATTAGTAGCTCTATGTTCTTGGGGGAGCAAGAGAAATATTTCCTTTTACTGACCAAGACGAGAGCCGAAGCCTCTATCCAACCATTGTCTCCATAAGATATAACACAGGCATGCATTGGGGCCTCAAAAAGACGCCCCCGCCACTATTCAACTAGCATGTCAGTCGCCCTCTTTTTTTTTCAGCATAAAGAGTTGATGCCATGGAGATTTGCCTACTAGAACTCGCCACCCCGACTGTTGTGCTAACTTCTTGGAGAACTATTTACTCCATGTTCAATTTTTTTACTTGCTAGGCAGCTTAGATATTAATTTGGGCTATGATGTGGCTGATGCAAGTTCGTTACCAAGTCGGTTGATAAATGACAAATATTAGTTGATTTAGCATCATATTGTCTTAGGGGGCATTTGGAATATTGTCTCAAAGACTTGGCTTTCGCAAAACCTTTCAGTTAAAACCTGGTTTTTTAAAGAGTTTTTAAAATTTGGTTTGCCTGTTTGGATGAAAAGGCAAAAACAGGTTTTCACTTTCAAAACCTGATTTTTGTTTGGATGACAAAAAGTCAGTTTTTGAGGATACTTGTATAATATATATATATATATATATATATATATATATATATATATATATATATATATATATATATATATATATATAAGAAAAATAGTATTCTCAAATATAAATTTTTATTTACATTTAGTCTTAACAAATTGGACACCCTTACACTATGTCATCCTGAAAGTTCACTTGTACACATCCCCAATATCATTTAGTGAGTTTACATGTGCCTGTTGTATAAGCGTGATGCAGAATGTGGCTATTTGAACTTTGAATTCACTTATTGGAAAGAAAGTCGATTAGTCCACCGTAGTCGATTTTGTCTTAATTGCACGTATTAGGTATTCATCCACACATCAAAACACTGTTTTGTGAAAACTTGGTTTATTCGTGTGATCCAAACACCACCAAAAACTTGGTTTTGGGTTTGTCAACCAAAAATTTATGTAAACATATATATATATATGCTAATGGTCCAGCCGATATTGGACTATAAGTTATATGCATTGTTTGAAAAATATGTAGGTTTTGGATCCAAAATTGGGCCCATTTTAGTAGAATTGAGAACTTCTTTTGTTCCGCCCATATAAACACACATACAAACACAAAAACGCACATATACACGCAATATAAGGACAAATTACTGACTTATTATCTTATACGCACCTGTTTGATGACGATTTCAAGTTCAGTCCTATCCCCATTGATAGTTGAACTATCAAGTTGTATACCCATGGGCAGATAATCATCCATTATTCTGAATTGCAGACGATTGTTTGGTGTTTCTGATCTGTGGTTATCATTATAGAGCCATGTGGTGTAGCCGTCATTCTGTTGAAACCAAGACAATATAATAAATCTCAGCATTCACAATATATTTCTCCTAATTTATGCTGTTTCTACTTTGTCATGATGTCCATTTAGTTAACAAAGAAAAAGCAGCCAGTTTGTTGCTTCATATATAAATGGAGATAGTTTCGCAGAGAGGGATTTTGTAGGAATGACACGAAAACATCACCAGTTGAATCCTTTTTTAGCACAATGTCTATATAACTTTCTAGAGTCTGATTTCTCAAAGTAAAGTATGAGAGTGGGTTTTACAAGAATTGTGAGAAAGGGCAGCATCATGGGTATCCTTCAGAGCTTAAAAAAATTCTAATGCGCACACACATTAATTTTAACCATCCTATATATATATATATATATATATATATATATATATATATATATATATATATATATATATATATATATATATATATATATATATATATATATATGTTAAAAAAAAGGTTGCCACACTGGGGCATTAGTGATGTCTTATAGGTGCAGCAAAGGTATATGGTACCCTTAGCATCACCTTCACTTTATGGTGCTTTAATCCCCAGATTTTTAATTTTTAACCATCCAGAAACTATGTTAAATATGGAATATTAAAATCTTCCTATACATGTATACTTGGCCCATGTTATAAAGTATTAAATGTTATTATGTGATTTTGAAGCTAAAAGCAGTCCTCCTAATAGTTTCTTCATTAAAGTCAATGAGTGAAGCAAGTATTTGCATTTGCTAGTTTGTTATAGGCGCTCGTAAAATCAACACCAATGAAGTTAGGCCCAGTCAATTACCGTGGTGAAGATAAAAAACCGGGTTCTTCGATCCCCATATATGCTAGGATTGACCTTCACCACAACAAAGACGTATGGTTAAATAAAAATGGAAAGAAAGCAAACAAATAAATCTAACTTGAATTGTCGCCGCACATGAGTCTAATGAATGCAAATACTTGTTTCATACTCGGCTTTACTAGAGAGACTATTCTACAGAGGGTTTTTAGCTTCAAAATCACATAAAGACATTTAGTTTACAGAAAAAAAAAAGACTCCAAAATACAGGTTTAGCTAAAGGGCACCAATGAACTCTTAATATTTGAAAAATTATCCTTGTATATAATATATACCTCCTTTTATTGATAATATTTTCAGATAGCCAATGCTAGTCATGGACATTGTGAATCATGTAATAAATTTTCGAATGTCAATAAGCATGTGAGGATAGATTTACATTTTTGAGGCACAGGCTATAAGGCATGATCATTTTCCAGAGCTTGTAGCACTTTCTAGATGAGTTAAAATAATCAAGTAGGTATTCAGTCTTAAAATTTTATAGGAAAAGGGGTAAATTTTTAGGTAAATATCAAGCTAATGTTTGCAATGATTGATTGGAGTGAATTGTTAATTACTTTCTAAACTTGAAATGTGGTTCCTTGGTACTTCATAGCATGGGTGCTATATATATATATATATATATATATATGTATGTATAATTTTCAAATTTTTAAAGAACACCATTGTAAATGGAAATCTTGTTAACAAACAAAGAATTTTGATTCAAAAATTATAGATTCATTGCTCAATCAAAATCTCATGTGTATGATTCCACCATAGGAGGTGGAATTATGATTTCAGAATTTTAGAATTTTTTCATCTCTCTTTAAAGCATATATCCTGATGGTTTTGATTCATCAAATCTAGAATTTTAACTCACGTTTTATCAAACACGTCATTTGATATTTTGGAGGCAAAGTTCAGAGCCATCAAGACAAAGGTAAATTAGAATTAAAATTTTCATTCCAATTTCAGTTTGAGGTGGAATTCTGTTTTGAGAATTTTAGTTCTAAAATTCCACAATTAATGTAACACCCGCTCCCACACATTAATTAAGTGAGACTCTAGAAAGTTAAAAGACATTGTCCTAAAAAGGGATTCCACGATTTTTTCATGTCACTTCTATGAAGTCTCTCCTTCCCAAACTATCTCTGTTTATAATATGCGTAGCACCAAATAATAGTAGAAACCACACAATTTTGGAGACTTGTATGGCTAATGCTGACAGTTATTGCGTTTGCTTGGCTTCAACAGAACGACAGCTACAAGACATGGCTCTATAATGATAACAATAAATCACCAGAAGACGAAGGCAGTAATAATCTGGAATTCGTAAGAGGAGATCAAGGTATGCCTTTCGGTAAGCGACTCAGATGTCAAACTATCAATGGGAATCCCAGTGAAATTGAAATCACTATCATACGGGTGCGTATACATTTTTTTTTTCTTCACCAGCTTTTCCTGTTCTATGATAAAATCCTTTGTCTGCTTTATGTGTGAGGTGTGTCAATTGTGTTTTGGGTGAGCGAGGTGTGAGCAACCATCGAAGAAAGCCGAATCTTCCATCCAACCTCTCATCACCTAAATTATAAAATATAAAGCCTGTTTTGGTAAACCAAAAATTACAGAAAAAAAGAAAAGAAAATTCCAAAAGAATAACAATAGCTATATATTGACTGGTAAAGGATTTTGATGATTAGCAGAATGATGAACAAGACTGGGAAGTTTTGGTCGATGAAACGTCGATTGGTTACTGGCCAAAATCAAATTACGAAGTAAACAGCGCAAACGAAGTTGCATGGGGAGGGGAGATCGTGAATCGGCGGACGAGAGGAAGGCACACATCCACCCAGATGGGCAGCGGCCATTTCTCCACCGATGATCTCGGGACCGTTGCATACATCCGAAAAATGGCCTTATACGACCTCGACATGGACCTTTATTATCCTCCCGAAGAGTATATTGATATCAGTATGAACAATGGGAACTGCTATGATGCGACATATTGGGATCTTCGTGAAGCAGATGACGATGATGACTTTGGCCATTACATAACTATGGGAGGCCCTGGTTATCATCCACGCAATTGTCCTTGATAATCCAACTTTGTTAGTTGTAGATTGTAATCTTCACCATATATTAGCTAATGCCATCTTATAATGTTTTCTTAAGTATGTTGCCTGAATGAGGTTACTTTTTAGACCTGAGAAAGTTCATTGCACAACACCATCTTCATCTCCTAGTGCTGCATGACATGCATTATGTGATTTCATTCACGGACTTACCAATGTCAACAGATCGGATTTAAGTTGGATATACTCTAAAACGTATTCGCTTTTTTGGATATGCATGTATTTTGATTTAAATTTGAATAAAAAAAACATCATATTTTAATCTGAGACTGAAATCCAATTTCACAATCTGAAACCAACTTTTACATTCATATCTGAATCTGAATCTGAATCCGAATACTGAATCGAATTTGGCCTATTCTCAAAATGTCTCTAAGAGAATTAGGTATATGATATTTGTTAGAAAATAAATCCAATCGGAATCCTTGTCTGGATTTGATCAGATATTTAGTTTGAATCTGCATCTGATCTGATTTCTTAATTGGATATTAGATTTTTTTTTTTCATATCCAATTTTTTTGGAACAGTTCGATCCAATATGCGATCCAAATCACAGACCAGAAGATGCTTATAATGGCAGTCATCTTCGTCTTGGTGAGTTCTCTTACTCTGGGGTCGAGTACCTGAATTAAGATGCCGATCTGATTTTCCATCTACAAGTCGATTATAAGTTTTCTTCCATGTAAGTCCAAGAAAATTATTTGCTTGTTTAAAATATTTAATTTTTGTGACATACATAGCGGATTAAGTATTGTACCACTACTATGAAACAAATCATGAATCGAATTTGGCCCGGTTATGATGGTTTAGACTATAAAGCGCCTGTTATTGGTAAACTGATTTTTTTACTGGCTTTTTTACAAAAATAAAAAGAACAAGGTTGTATGTTTGGGATGATCTCTGTACACCCACAAGGTAATTATGTGACCTGAAAATATACAGTAAACCAAGAAATTAACGATTTATGTGCTTAAAACATGAAAACCATGTAGCAATTATAGGTTATTAATGTTGACTGCATGAAACATTGTATTGGTGGAGTTTGACTTATTGCCACTCATTTTGGAGAAAGTGGTACACCCAGATGATTTTCTAATGCAAATATGCAAATGCGTTGCTAAAACATGCATTGTCAAGACTCTGAGCTGAGCACCTAAAACATGCATTGTCAAGACTATGAGCTGAGCAAAATAAATTTAGTAGCGCACTTGAAATGTTCGTTGAAGAAAACGAACAGTAATAGCAGTGTAGAAATTAACTAAGGTGTTTACAGCAATCCATGGAGGCACGTGGATGGCGTGCTCAGAATGCATAGGCTTGCGATATTTTTGTGCTTTGATACAAAAATGATAATTATTTTGTATTTTTGGAACTTTGACGTAAGCGATCACTTTGATAATAAATACTTACTGAAAATTAACGTAATACTTTCATTAATTATGATAACTACTAATATTAATCTTAAATCAATAGGATTGCATTTCGTTAGATTAGAGTCCCATGCACACCACACATTTGATCAAATCCTTCTAGTGATCTATTTTAAAAAGTTAATAGGGGTGCAATTATTTTGCACTTGCATATTTTGGATTAATTTTGTTTTTCGTTTGCATTTGTGATTGTATGAATACGCTCACATGGATTACATCTTGGAGTATAACTTCTCCCAGGTCCTAGTCTTAGTTCGCCATCCAAACACACTTGACCTCTTTTCTTTATTTTTTTCCCATTATTTTCCCCCCTCTCAATTTTGTTTATTGCATTTCAATTAATTTTATTCAATGTCATTCGCATGCCATTTAATGTAGATTTCATTAGAGTGCATTTAATACGTGCGCTATTTCATCTAGTTTAGTTGAAATTGCATTTACGTGATTGTATTTAGGCTCACTTTTTCATGGGTGCCTCCAGTCAATACTTGGAGTTTTCTTTTGTGTCTGATCTTGCGGATTTGGTCCATGTTTTAGGCTAGCATAATTATTTTACGAAAGCGCTCCATTTTAAATATATATGGTTTTTATCCAATAATTTTTCGGCCGGGAGTACTTTATACAGTAAATGAAATAAGTCCTTGTAGAAGACTGTTGAAGATTATAGAGTGCAAACTTCCAATCATCTTTAGCGTAATCCATTTCATGTGGATTTTGGATGAATTTAAATTCTAAAATCTTTTACGTAATCCATGTGTGAACTAAGTGCAGACCGAATTTCATCCAATTTGTAGTTGATTCTGTTGGGTTTTTAAAGATATTCCCCAAACTGGTTTTCTGCACTGCTAATTTTTTTGAGCTCTTCGGGTCAAGGACATTAAGTATTAGCAAAATTGATTTCTTGATGTTCTGATATGAATCACGGTCCTTGTGCATTCAAGTGCAGGTAGGTATATGCAATTGGTGCTTCGTCTACACTGTACTTCCTCTCAAAAATACACATCAAACTCATTGCTTAAACAGTAACTACCAACGGAAAACCAAAAAAGAGCAAGAAGAATAAGAAGAAGAAGAAGAAATGATTTTCTCATTCACAAGATACATCTGAATTTAAGGCCATTCCTTCACTTACCCACCTTTTTCTTTTACACAAGCACGCAAGGTTTCAATCTTTTTTAAAAAAAATTGGATGACTAAAATCATTATTGAAATAGTTTTAAGAAGACACTTTTTAAGTTTTACCTTCTGATATGGTAAAATTATCAATTGTGATACTGAATTAATTCCACTTATATATGAAAGATTTGTGAACCACACGTAAAAAAAAGCGTGGAATCCAACATAACAAAAAATTGAGTGAAGTTACACAATAAGAGGTTCACAAATCGAGGCCACTTTCTCTATTTGAAGAAAGAAAGGATTTGATTTTATGGTCTTTTGATTCCTACTTGCGGCCTTACCAAGTGAATTTCTTTCCCAAAAAATATCAATTTTATTTACTATAAGTTGGCAATTGCTTCACTTTGAGGACCAACCAATGCTAGATTTCGGGTTGGCAATTGCTTCACTTTGAGGACCAACCAATGCTAGATTTCGGATTTTACAGTTGCAGTCTAGAATGCTCAAAGCCGTTGATATGCATATGAGTTCAAAAACTTTGTGCTTTCCTCTGCTTGTGATCATCTTGTTCAATCATGCCTTGTTGAGCAAAGGCAGCAGGCACATGCTCCAGGGAGGAAAATATTATCGAAAGGAGGTCCCGATCAAGACCATCACGGTATATGTCCCCCTTTTATTTCCCATTTTCATATTGTCATTATGCCTTTTTAGTTGATGGCAAGTATGACCAGCTACAAAACTTGCCTTCTTTATATATGTAGCTACCTTCTTCATTTTTTATTATTTATATATGAATGCAATTTGAATTTTAAAATTTAAACTATCAGTTCCCCTTAGCCAGAAATTTCTAACAGGTCGGCCACTATGCCTGTCTGTTTTTGTTTCACTAATATGGGTTTCACATGGTCCACAAACCTAAAACATGTTTTTTTTTTTTAGTGTATATAGCTTCAAAATAGCTTTTAATTGTTAAAAAGTGAAAGAACATGGCCTAATAAGTGTTGATCAATTAGACCTGATTCGTCATATTAGTAGTAACAAATACGCCATTTCCCTCCTATCATGATCATCATCGTCATTGTCGTCATCCGCCTTGTTGTCGAAAGCTAATTGCCTATGCCAACTTTATGATGATCTTATATTTCATAACACTTAAAACTCTTATTTTTTTTGTTTTTGACATTTATCAAGTATTGGTGTTGCCATTACTATATTGCATTGACTAATATGCATCCATTTCACCTCTCATAAAGTGTTGTTGATCCCATTCTAAATTAAACATTATTATTTATTTATATTTTTTATAACGAGCTTATAATTATTTTTTAATACAAACAGCAAGAGGCTGATGTATCCCTTACTGGACAGATCCATATTCATTGGGTGGAACACTGTCTTGAAGATCATTAGAGATTAATATTGAAAATTGATAGGTTAACCATAAAAGTCCACAAGGTAACCAGATCTGATGCAAGATTATACATGGATGCACCAAATAAAGTTAAGCCATAGATAGTAACTTTTCAATCTAAGATCATTCTTTCTAAGTAATATAGTCCAAACTTGGAAGCAAGATCCTTTGAGTTCTGTTTGGATCCCATGGCCACTAAAGGAAGCGCAGTAACTGTTTTATTAAATTGTTCAAACAAACTGAAAGGTAATTGCTTAGAAAATATGACGTTTGCAAATTTAAAGAAGAAAGAATTGTTGGAAGCTGCATGCAAGGAACTGGAAAGGATTATGCTCTCCAATTGAGTTAGGGAAACAATTACCGTTGTGAAAATGAAAAACCGAGTTCTTGCATCTCCAAATACGCTAGGATTGACCTTGGGCATAAAAGAAACAAAAGGTTAAATAAAAATGGAAAGGAGTCCAACAAGTAAGCAAACCCTAGTTATTAAAAGCAGTGATCATCTCTTTGTTTATGTGAATAAAGGGATGAAACATACCATCCAACCAGCTTCCAGTGCCATATAAATCTGATGCTGTGATATATGTACAACCCAAACTTGTGAAAGGCTCATCTCACTCCTGTCCTCTATGTTAGGTCCCCAAACACTAAAAGTTGCTTCTCCTCCTCCATAGGTTCCGCTTACCATACCTTTTGCATACTATAATTAATCCATGTATATGTTAAAGAAAGCAATGTACTACCAGGCCTTTGTTGCTCAAGTGCAAAACAAGCAAAAACTGGGTGAGAAGAAAGATTAATAGATGCTAATTAAGAAGAGGATGTTGAGGAGCACTCCAAAAAATTAGTATTTTACAGAATTCAAAAAGCACCGGATGTTGAGTACACCGACATTTGTCTTCATGTCGGTAAATCTTTTCCCGACAATCAATTTAACGACGAGGAAGAATTAAGCAGAAGCAAAAGAACTAGAAGTGGTAAGGAAAGGGTATATAATAGATGTTGGACCTCATGGTCTGCAAGATTGTCGATAGCCAATGTTTTCATGGCTTTTGATTTGAGAAACGACCTGGCACGTGAACTTGCAAAATCTTGAAGAGCACTGAAATTGAGAGGCCCTGCCTTGGTGGCCTTGAGAACTGGAAAACTTCCTGGTGGGCAGCTTTCACCTTCTGTTCCACTTTCTGCTATTCTGCTGTCTCTCAACTTGTCACTTGTCTGTATATTCATGAGAAATATTATTAGCTGTTGTTACTGGTCTTTGTAGCGGAGTTTTTTTCCTTCAACTGTAGTCACATTTAGTAAGTTCACAAACACAAAACGGCTTAACTTCAAGTGAATCCTGCTTTACAAAGAATGGCTGAGCTTAGATGATTATAAGATCGCCTGATTTCATACTTCAACTCTTCTGCTATATGAGTTAGAGTGTGGGTTGCAAATGAGAGGGAGAGGTCGGAGGTGCATTTAAAATAATTTTATGTGTACATATAATTAAAAAGTTATGTGTGCAACTAAATTAAAACATGTCATCGAATTGAATTTAGTTTAAGGTGTACATTGGCAAGCCTTTGTGATGTATAACCTGATGAAATTTAAAGATTACATCTCAAACAAGGATTGAGTTTAAATAAATCAAGAATGTACTGACATACACTTGGTTTTTTCTCTAAACCTAAGTGTGCACTTGCTAAGAAATTAAAAACACAATGAACAAAAAATCAATCATCGATCATTCGAAACCAATTCATGATCAAACTCTTCTTTCTCAGACATAAAAAACCCACTGGCCATTTTTCAAATGCTAAATTTGGAGAAGATGCAAAATAAAAAATTAAGCATACCTGCTTCTTTCTTTTGGATATTGATATTCTCCTCTTGCTAGGCTGACTATGAATTTTCTTGCAATCGTAGATGTCTCCATCATCCATCTGAAAATCGGCAAAAACTTATCAGAGTCAGATGAAGGGGAGCAAGGAGTTTTTAGCTTTACTCAAATTTACAAATTTCATAAAACAATTATATATTTTTCAGCTTGCAGCCGTTCCTTAAGTGGCCATGGGATTCAAAAAGAACCCAAAAATCTAATTGCCCTCAAGTTTAGACTATACTACTTAGAAATAATGATCATAGACTGGAACATTGCTATTGCTATCTATTGGTTAACATTAATTAGTTGTCCCGCCCATGAAGAATCTTGCATCAGATCTGACTGCCTACTGCAGTTTTATAGTGTAGTTATCGATGTTGTGCATGTCGATATCGGAGATATAGTGATCCACATTTGTTTTTTACATTTATATCTGAATCCAAACTTCGAACCAAATCTGGCTGGCTTTCAAAATGTAAGAGCATTGGACATAAGATATTTTATTTAAAAGTAAATCCAATCTAATTTTTTAATCTGATATATATATATATATATATATATATATATATATATATATATATATATATATATATATATATATATATATATATTTGCGATGGTTCGGTTGGATATCAGATCCAAATCGAATATATTGGCATCCCTACACATTAACCCACACACCTGCCTCTGCTACCGGAAAAGTATGACAAAAAAGTGAATGAGAGACAAAAAAGAGTACATACCGTGATGGTCTTGATGATCTTGCTTGGGAACTCCTTTGGATAATATTTGCTCTCGAGGATGTGTCTGCCGCCTTCACTCAACATGCCATGATTGAACAAGATCACAAGAAGGAGAAGCATACACAGAGGTTTGGAACTCATATCCAGGTCTCTGAGCATTCTAGACTGCATGGTGAAACCCCAAATCTAGCATTTGGTGATCCCCAAAGTAAAGCAGTATACATTTTATAGCAAAAGAGAAATGATTTTTTTTTTGAGAAGGAAATTTATTCGGTGAGGTAGCAAATAGGAATTACAAGAAAAGACAATAAAACCAAAATCCTTTCTTTCTTTAAGCAGATAAAACGGCCTGCTTTTGTGAATCCTTGATTGTGCAACTTCACTCATTTTTTGGTAATGATCGACACCGTCCTTATTAAGTTTAGTTCATAAATCTTTGTGATATTAGGTAAGGTAAAACTCGGAAAGTCTTTTCTTAACAAAATTTTCAAATATTGTTTTAGTTCACCAAATTAATAAAATCTTCAAGCTTGCTGCTTGCCTGAATGAAAAGGAAGGTAAGTGAAGGAAAAGGCCATAACATTCAGATATATGTTGTGAATGAGATTAAAACCACATTTCCGTTCTGTCTTTTGGACCCCATGAGGCAGAGTTTCTGTAACCAGTGAATTTACATATGAGCCACTGACGCAGCGGGCTGTCAAAATGGCCAAAGTGGTTATATGCATAGGCATATATGCACCTGTGTACCGTGCATAACCTCATGTGCATGATATATACATCTTGACATTGACACAGGAAGATAGATGTCATGCACTAAGGAGCTGTGCATGGTACATCCCGGTGCACATAACTCTCTCTCTGCACGACCTCGCCAACTACGCTCGCGCCTACGTCATAAGTTCTGAAAGATGCAGTGTGCACACCACCAATCCCCAACACGGGCAGCATGAACTTTGAATTCACTTATTGGAAAGAAAGTCGATTAGTCCACCTTAACTTAATTCATTCATACTTGAATCCTGCAGGCCTGCTAGACTATGGTAGATTCTACTCCCGACAACAGAGCATTTAGCCTTGCTTGGACGTATTAGGTATTCATCCACACATCAAAACACTGTTTTCTGAAAACATGGTTTATTCGTGTGATCCAAACACCACCACAAACTTGGTTTCGTGTTTGTCAACCAAAAATTTATATAAACATATATATATGCCAATGGTCCAGCCGATATCGGACTATAAGTTATATGCATTGTTTGAAAAATATTTAGGCTTTGGACCTAAAATTGGTCTCATTTTAGTAGAATTGAGAACTTCTTTTGTTCAGCCCATATAAACACACATACAAACACAAAAACGCACATATACACGCAATATGAGGGCAAGTTGCTGACTGCATATAACAAAACGTTTAAAAAAAATGGAATTACTTAAAGAGTGCATATTAGCATCGGTAGCAGTCTAATCAAAAGATCAAGGGCATTTTGTTCTATCATAACCAGGCCCACCGAATGTTATATACTCGCCATACTCATTGTCAGAGTGGGAATATCTGAGATCATAGCAGTTGGGCCTGGTGACTAATCCATCGATCTCTCCGGGAGCATCATAACGATCCAGGTCGAGGTCGTATAAGGCCATGTTACGAATGTATGCAACCCTCCCTATCGGTTCGCTCGAGAAATGGCCGTTCCCCATCTGGGTGGACGTATGCCTTCCCCTTGTCCGCTTATTCACTATTTCACCTCCCCATTCAATTTTGTTTGCATTGCGTGCTCTGTAATTTGATTTTGGCCAATAGCCGATCTGGTTATCATCCACCCAAAGTCCCCAATCTTGATCTTCATCCTGCCAAACAATGAAAATACATTAGTAATCCGCTAATCAATAAGACATACCTTTTCTCTGATCTATGCCTAGCTAAGTTGCTATTTGTTTACAATTCTTCTTTTATTTTCTGTAGGTTTTTGGTTTGGAAGATTTTCCAGTGTGATGTAATTGGAAAATTTTCGCTATATTTTAGTGCAAATAACAGACCAAAGTATTAACTCTATATTCTTGGGAGAGCAAGAGAAATATTTCCTTTTACTGTTCAAAAAGAGAGCAGAAGCCTCCACCAAATCCGTTGTCCCGATAAGATATAGGGCAGGCATGCATTGGTGCCTTAAAAAGCCGCTTCCGCCACTCTTCAACTTGCGTGTCAGTGGCCTTCTTTTTTCTTGCATAGAGAGTTGATGTCATGAGGATTTGAAATGAGAACGGTCCGCCTACTAGCACTGGTCGCCCCGACTGTTGTGCTAACTTCTTTGAGAACTATTAACTCCATGTTCAATTCTTTTACTTGCAAGTCAGCTTAGATAGTAATTTGGGCTATGATGTGGCTGATGCAAGGTTGGTTACCAAAGACGATATTAGTTGATTTGTCATCATATTGTCTTAGGGGGGCATATGGAATATTGTGTCAAGGACTTGGTTTTCACAAAACCTTCCGTTAAAACCTGTTTTTTTAATGAGTTTTTAAAATTTGGTCTGCCTGTTTGGATGAAAAGGCAAAAACAGGTTTTCACTTTCAAAGCCTGGTTTTTCTATGGATGACAAAAAATAAGTTTTTGAGGATACTTGTAATATGTGTGTGTGTGTGTATATATATATATATATATAAGAAAAATAGTATTCTCAAATATAAATTCTCATTTATGTATAGTTTTAACAAATTGGTGACACTTACACTATGTCATGCTGAAAGTTCACTTGTACACGTCCCCAATATCATTTAGTGAGTTTACAAGTGCCTGCTGGTTAAACATATCATATGTATAAGCGTGCACATAATCCACTCAAAAGGCATGAATTGATGCAGAATGTGGCTATTTGAACTTTGAATTCACTTATTGAAAAGAAAGTCAATTAGTCCACCTTAACTTAAGTCATTCATATTTGAATCCTCCAGGCCTGCTAGACTATGGTAGATTCTACTTCCGAGTTCCGACAACGGAGCATTTAGCCTTGCTTGGACTTATTAGGTGTTCTTCACCACATCAAAACACTGTTTTGTGAAAACATGGTTTATTCGTGTGATCCAAACGCCACCAAAAACTTAGTTTTGGCTTTGTCAACCAAAAATTTATATATATATATATATATATATATATATATATATTTTGTTGATATATATATATATATATATATATATATATATATATATATATATATATATATATATATATATATATCTATATATATATGTATATATATATACACACACACAGCCGATATTGGACTATAAGTTGTATGTATTGTTTGAAAAATATTTAGGCTTCCAAGAAAAAATTGGGCTCATTTTCGTAGAATTAAGAACTTCGTTTCTTCAGCCCATATAAACACACATACAAACACAAAAACGCTAAAATACACATAATATATGGACAAATTATTGACTTATTATCTTAGAAACAGGATATGGTGAAAAAGAAATTGGGTACGCACCAGTTTGATGACGATTTCAAGTTCAGTGCTATCCCCATTGATAGTTGAAGTATCAAGTTGTATACCGAAGGGCAGATGATTATCCATTATTCTGAATTGCAGACGATTGTTTGGTTGTTCTGATCTGTGGTTATCATTATAGAGCCATGTGGTGTAGCCGTCATTCTGTTGAAACCAAGGAAATATCATGAAACTCAACATTCACAATACATTTCAACTAATTTATGCTGTTTTTACTTTGTCATGATGACCATTTACTTAACAGAGCAAAAGAAGCCTAGTTGTTGCTTCACATATAAATGGAGATAGTTTCGCAGATAGGGATTTTAGAGGAATGACACGAAAACAATGCCAGCTGAATCCCTTTCTAGCACAATATCTATATAACTTTCTATAATCTGATTTCTTTAGTAAAGTATGAGAGTGGATTTTACAAGAATTGTGAATATGATAAGAGAAAGGGCAGCATCAAGGGTATCCTTCAGAGCATAAGAAAATTCTATTGCGCACACACATTACTATTAACCATCCTACAACTATATATATATATATATATATATATATATATATATATATATATATATATGTTAGAAAAAGGGGCATTAGTGATGGCTTATAGGTGCAGCAAAGGTATATGGGACCCATAGCATCACTTTCACCTTATGGTGCTTCAATCCACAGATTTTTAATTTTTACCATCCAGCAACTATGTTAAATCTGGTATATTTGAATCTTCCTATATATGTTAATATGTGATTTTGAAGCTAAAAGCCGTCTTCAGAATAGTTTCGCTATTAAAGTCAATCAGTGAAACAGGTATTTACATTGGCTATTGTGTTATAGCAGCTCTTAAAATCAACACCAATCAAGTTAGGCCCAGTCAATTACCGTGGTGAATATAAAAAACCGGGTTCTTCGATCCCCATATAAGCTAGGATTGACCTTCACCACAACAAAGGCAAAAGGTTAAATAAAAGTGAAAAGAAGGCAAACAAATAAAGCTAACTTGAATTATTAAAAAGAAGGGATCATCTCTTTTCTTGATGAGAACAAAGGAATCAAACATACCATCCAACCTGCTTCCAGTGACATAGAAAGTTCATCCGCCATTCTACTTATAACCCATATTTGTGATAAGCTCATCTCACTATCGTCCTCAAGCGTAGGTCGCCAAACACTTAAAGTTCCTGCTCCTCCTCCATAACTTCCAGTTACCAAAGCTGTTGCATACTATACATAATCCATGTATATGTTAAAGAAACCAATACATTCTAAGGCCTTTGTTGCTCAAGCACAACAAACAAGATAAAATGAGTGCATGAAAGATCAATAAATGCTAAGAAGAAGAAGAAGCAAAAGAAGAAGAGTGATCGGAAAAGGGTGTATAATAGATACAGACCTCACGTACTGATGAAGGATCCTCATCATCAAGTGGTTTTGTGGTTTTTGATTTGAGAAATGATCTGGCACGTAAACTTGCAAAACTTTCGATGGCACTGAAATTTAGCGGCCCTGCCTTGGTGGCCTTGAGAACCGGATAACTTCCCGGCGGACAGCTTCCTTTTTCGAATGCTCCGGCCTTTCTAGCTGTTGTTATTGTTCCATGTAGCGAAGGCTTTTCCTTCGACTGTATCTTTCTTATAATCGAAGGGTTCCGCTTTCGAGGCTGACTATCAAGTTTCAAGCAATCATAGATGTCACCATCATGTAGCTGAAAATCAGCAAAACTATTAGGGACAATTGAAGTTAGGAAGTTGCAAAGGTCTTGTTTTCTAAGCAATTATCTTTCAGTTTGTCTGAAGAATTTGATAAAACAGTTACTGCGCTTCCTTTAGTGGCCATGGGATCCAAATAGAACTCAAAGGGATCTTGCTTCCAAGTTTGGACTATATTACTTAGAAAGAATGATCATATATTGAAAAGTCAGTATCTATCGCTTAACTTTAGTTGGTGCATCCATGAATAATCTTGTATCAGATGTGCTTACCTTGTGCACTTTTGTGGTTTACCTATCAATGTTGTCAATATTAATCTCTAATAATCTTCAAGACAGTGTTCCACCAAATTAATATGCATCTGTCCAGTAAGGGCTATCAACCTTTTGCTGTTTGTACTAAAAAATAATTATAAGCTCATTATAAAAATTCTAAATAAATAATAATGTTTAATTTAGAATTGGATCAATAACACTTTATGAGAGGTCAAATGGATGGATATTAGTTAATGCGATATAGTAATGGCAACACCAATACTTGCTAAATGTTAAAAACAAAAAATTAAAAGAGTTTTAAGTGTTATGAAATATAAGACTCATCATAAAGTTGGCACAGGCAATTAGCTGTCGACAACAAGGCTGAGGACGACAACGATGACCATGATCATGATAGGAGGGAAATGCCGACTTTGTTACTACTAAAAAGACGAATCAGCTGTAACTGATCAACATTTATTAGGCCATGTTCTTTCACTTTTTAACAATTAAAAGCTAATTTAAGTTATATACACTAAAAAAAAAAATTCAAACATGTCTTAGGTTTCTGGACCATGTGATACTGATATTAGCGAAACAAAATCAAACAGGCGTAGTGGCCGACCTGTAAGAAATTTCTGGCTAAGGGGAACTAGCACTTTAAATTTTGAAATTCAAATTGCATTCATATATAAATAAACAAAAATGAAGAAGGTAGTTATATTTAAAGTTAGCAACTAATTGTATAATGACAACAGGAAAATGAGAAGCATATACCGTGATGGTCTTGATCGGGACCTCCTTTCGATAATATTTTCCTACCTCGAGCAGGTGCCTGCTGCCTTTGCTCAACAAGGCATGATTGAACAAGATGATCACAAGGAGAGGAAAGCACAAAGTTTTGGAACTCATATGCATATCAACCGCTTTGAGCATTCTAGACTGCACGGTAAAATCCAAAATCTAGCATTGGATGGTCCTCCAAGTGAAGCAATTGCTATCTTATAGTAAATTAAAAGTGATGTTTTGGGAAAGAAACTTGGTAAGGCCACAAATTAGAATCAAAAGACCATAAAAACAAATCTATTTTTTCTTCAAATAGGGAAAATGGCCTCTTTTTGTGAACCCTTATTGTTTAACTTCACTTGTTTTTTGGTTATGTTGGATATCATGCTTTTTTACTTTTGGTTTGAAAATCTTTGATATATAAGTGCATTAATTCAATGTCATAATTGATTCTTAATCATATCAGAAGGTAAAACTTAAAAACTGTTTTCTTAAAAATATTTTAATAAGGATTTTGGTCAACCAAAAAACTCTTGCGTGCTTGTATGAAAGAAAAAGGAGGGCAAGTGAAGGGAAAGGCCATAAATTTCAGACGTATCTTGTGAATGATCAGAAAATCAGTTCTTGTTCTTCTTCTTCCTCTTCCTCATCCTTTTCAACTTTTCCGTTGATGGTTACTGTTTAAGAATTTGGTTTCGTGTGTCTTTTGTGAGTAAGTACTTTAAAAAGATGCTTTCGATGAAATATAGTGTAGACTAAGCACCAGTTGTATATACCAACCTGCACTTGGATGCACAAGGAAGGTGATTCAAAGAACATCCAAAACCATTTATTTTGAATGAGAAAATCATTTCTTCTTCCTCTTCTTCTTCTTCTTCTTCTTCTTCTTCTACTTCTTCTTCTTCTTCTTCTTCAAGTTTTCCATTGGTTGTTACTGTTTAAGCAATTGGTTTGATGTGTCTTTTTGAAATGAAATGAAGTACTTAAAAAAAGATGCTTTCGATGAAATACGGTGTAGATGAAGCACCAATTGCATATTCCAACCTGCAGTTGAATGCACAACGAAGGTGATTCATATCAGAACATCCAAGATGATTCATATCAGAACATCCAAGAATTCAATTTTGTTAATACTTAATGTCCTTGACCCAAACAGGACAAAAAAATTAGCAGTGCAGAAAACAAGTTTGGAGAATATTATTAAAAACCCAACCAAATCAACTACAAATTAGATGAAATTTGGCCTGCACTTAGTTGACACATGGATTACGTAAAAATTTAGAATCTAATTTCATCCAAAATCCACATGAAATGGAGTATGCTAAAGATGATTGAAAATTTGCTCTCTGTGATCTTCAATAGTCCTCTACAAGGACTTATTTCATTTACCATAAAAAGTATTCCAGGCCTAAACATTATTGGATAAAAATGAATTAAGATAACCTAAAACATGAATTAAACCCACAAAACTAAACACAAACCCCTAGAGGGACCCATGCAATCACGTAAATGCATTTTGATCTAAACGAGATTAAATGGTGTATTAAATCCACTCTAATGAAATCTAACTTAAATAAAATGCAAATGACATGAAATGCAACACCAATGAACCTGGATGAAATGCTAATCCAAATGAAGGAGAGGATGAGAGAGAAGAGTAGTGGATTCCAAGAAAAAATAACCAAAATACCCTCATTGAAATAATAAATTTTTTAGAAAAGGGTAAGAAAGAATTGTAAAAAAGTGAAAATGCTTAAAATGTTTTCTCCTTTATAAAAACTTTCAAAAATGCCGCCATCTCCCTTTGGTGTTTATTTGTTGTGTGCACCCCTCCATGCATGCGACTCAATCTACCAATTAGAAGAATACCTATCCAATGTGGGTCCTACGGAATATCTAATTTTAGAGCCTTTTGATAGAATGAGAGGAAGGGAGAGAATAGAAAAGAAAGAGGTAAAGTCCGTTTGGATGGCTAATTAAGACGCGGACCCAGGAGAAGTTAAACTTGAAGATGTAATCCATGTGACCATATTCAGAGCAAATGAAAACAAAATTAATCAAAAATATGCAAATGCCAACTAATTGCACCCCAATCAGATGCATATTGAGCATTGGTTGTTTCTGAATCAAATCATTTATTTACATATATGCATATATATTTATGAATTAAAATTCTAGTCACAAAATAAATAATTTGTAATAGTTTTTAGCATCATAATTTTTTTTTTCAAAAAAAAATCAATAATAACCATTGGTTAACATATTTTAAATTATAAATATATATAGAGAGAAAAAAATGAATGGTCACTCTTATTCTTTGCAGTCACCCAGCTATTTAATCAAGGATGCTCGATCCATCACAACATACGATTAAGAAAAAAACAACGAAAAAAAAGTAGTGGACATTTTTATCATCTAATATTACTTCACACATTTCTTTTCTTTGTTTTTCTCTCAACTATACATCTCTTTTATTGGACGACCTTGATTAGATGGTTGGATGGTTGTGTTTTTTATTTTTGTTTTTATTAAAATTTGTTGTAAAAGGTACATGGTAATGATTCATTTTACTATGGCTTTTAGCGATAAAATTTATTTTTTGTGATGGTTTTCAGCTATATAAAATTCAAAAAACAACCATCTAACCAGAAAGAGAGTGCACAGAATCTAGCATTGGTTGGTCCTCAAAGTGAAGCAATTGCCATCTTATATTGGCATATTTGCATTAGGAAATCATATGGGTGTACCACTTTGTCCAAAATGAGTGGCGAATTGCGTTAGCGAACCAAAAGGGTGTTTGGGGCTTTACCAATGCATTAGCTTTATGTGTTAGAGAATAACCTTCATTGCAAACGCACCATCGTCCTGCGTAAAGAAAAACTTTTCACACTGCGCCCTATTTCCAAACGCAGCTTTTTTTTGCGTTACGGAAGCCCAACCTGCGCAATAACAGTCTCCTGCGGTTTTCTTCCTTTTCTCCTTCCTCATTCCTCTTGTGCGGAGGTCGTTTCTCAGTGAAGTCGCCTTCAGAAGCTGGACAATCTCTCGTTCTGTAACCAGCGAATTTTACATATGGAACACTGCTGCAGCGGACTGTCAAAATCACTGTCAGAACTGAACGGTGGACCCTTTCAAACGCATATGAGCATAGGCCTGTATGCACTTGTGTACCTCTTGACATTGACACACAAAGACACATATCATGCACCAGGAGCTGTGCATGTTGCATCCCAGTGCACATAACTTCCAATGAATCTGGGATGGCTTGAAAGTCTGATGCTAATGAAAATTACCGAACTTTGTTGAACTCAAAAACTTTGGCTGCTCCAAGAAGAACGGATGTTCACACTGGGCAGGATAACCACACAGGGCTGTAAAAAAGGCCTTGGGAAATTAAGATTAATAACCTATAATTGCTATATGGTTTTCATGTATAATTTAACCAAATTAATTAAGATTTAAATTCTTGGTAATTACTATATATTTTCAGGTTACACACATTAAATTGTGTGTAGAGAGAGAGAGAGAGAGAGAGAGAGAGAGTGAGAGTTCTGTGAGAGTTCTGGTCTAAATGTCAATTTTTTTCCTTTTTATTTTGTAGAAAAAAAGCCAGTAACAATGACTTTGCCCTTACTTATTCCTCTTGTCAGGCACTGTAGTCTAAACCATCAATTAAAAGATTTCAACATGCAAATTATTTGTTTTGATTTACATAGGAAAAATGATAATTGACATGATGGAAAATAAGATTGACATATGATCTATTCCCTTTGAGGTACTTGACCCAGCTGATGATGAACATATCTGCCATGATAAGTGTTCTTTAGTGGGGCGTGGGGACTGGCTTAGCAGTCACTTGGAATCACATGGATGACACCAATAGGAGATGAAGATGGTGTTGTGCAATCATTTTTCTCATGTCTCTAAAGTAACCTCATTCATCCAAGGAACACCACAAAACAAAACGCAAAAAAGAGAGGAATTACTGAACAGTGCAGATTAGCATCGATAAATAAGAAGGTCAAGGACATTTTATTCTATCATAACCAGGCCCACCGAATGTTATATGCTGGCCATAGTCATCGTCATCATCATCGTCATCGTCATCGCCATCGCCATCCTCATTGTCATCGTCATCGCCATCGCCATCGTCATTGTCATCGTCATCGCCATCGTCATTGTCATCGTCATCGCCATCGCCATCGTCATCGCCATCGCCATCGTCATCGCCATCGCCATCGTCATCGTCATCATCATCGTCATCACCATCGTCATCATCATCGTCATCGTCATCGTCATCGTCATCGTCATCATCATCACCACTGTCATTGTCATCCTCAGATTGGGAATATTTGAGATCATAGCCATCGTCATTGCCATCGTCAGATTGAGAATATTTGAGATCATAGCAGCCAGGATTGGTGAGGTATACATTGATTGCTTCGGGAGCATCATAACTATCTAGGTCGAGGTCATATAAGGCCATGTGACTGATGTATGCAACCCTCCCTATTGGTTCGCTCGAGAAATGGCCGTTCCCCATCTGGGTGGACGTGTGCCTTCCCCTTGTCCGCTGATTCACTACCTCACCTCCCCATACAACACAGTTTGCATTGCGTGCTCTGTAATTTGATTTTGGCCAAAAGCCGATCTTGGTTTCATCCACCCAAAGTCCCCAGTCTTGATCTTCGTCCTGCCAAGCATGAAAATACATTAGTAATCCACTAATCGATAAGACATACCTTTTCTCTGATCTCTGCCTCGCTAAGTTATTTGTTTGCAGTTTTTCTTTTATTTTCTTTAGTTTTTTGGTTTGGAAGATTTTTGAGTATGATGTAATTGGAACTTCAATTCTAAGCTACATTTTAATGCAAATAACAGATCAAAGTATTAAGTCCATGTTCTTGGGTATGCAAGAGGAATATTTCCTTCTACTGTCTAAGAAGAGAGCTGAAGCCTCCATCTAACCTCTTGTCCTCATAAGATATAGCATGCATAGGTGCCTTAAAAAGCCGCCACCGCCATTCTTCCACTTGCATGTCAGTGGGCCTCGTTTTTTCAGCATAGAGAGTTTATTCCTACTGGCACTCCTTGCCCTGACTGTTGTGCTAACTTCCTCGAGAACTATTAACTCCATGTTCATTCTTTTACTTGCAAGGCAGCATAGATATTAATCTGGGCTATGATGTGGCTGATGCAAGGTCTTTACCAGGTCGGTTGATAAATGACATATATTAGTTGCTTTCGCGTCATATTGTTGTAGGGGGCGTTTGGAATATCATCTCAATGACTTGATTTTCGCAGAACCTGGTTTGGTTAAAACCATGTTTTTTAATGAGTTTTTAAAATGTGGTTTGCCGGTTTGGATGAAAAGGCAATAACAGGTTTTCACTTTCAAAACCTGGTTTTTGTTTGTATGATAAAAACTGAGTTTTTGAGGATACTTGTAATAATATATATATATATATATATATATATATATATAAGAAAAATATTATTCTCAAATATAAATATTCATTTACTTAGAGTCTTAACGAATTGGACACCCTTACACTATGTCATGCTGAAAGTTCACTTGCACACATCCCCAATATCATTTAGTGAGTTTACTTGTGCCTGTTGGTTAAACATATAATATGTATGAGCATGCACATAATCCACTCAAAAGGCATGAATCGATCCAGAATGTGGCTATTTGAATCCTCCACGCCTGCTAGACTATGGTAGGTTCTACTCCGGACAACAGAGCATTTGGCCTTGCTTGGACGTATTAGGTATTCATCCCCACAGTAAAACACTGTTTTGTGAAAACATGGTTTATTCGTGTGATCCATACACCACCAAAAACATGGTTTTGGGGTTGTCAGCCAAAAGTTATATAAACATATATATATGCTAATGGTCCAGCAGATACTAGAGTATAAGTTATATGTATTGTTTGAAAAATATTTAGGCTTTGGTTCCAAAATTGGGCTCATTTTAGTACATTTGAGAACTTCTTTTGTTCAGCCCATATAAACACACATACAAACACAAAAACGCACAGATACACACATAGAAATTGGATACTCACCTGTTTAATGACAATTTCAAGTTCAGTGTTGTCCCCATCGATAGTTGAACAATCAAGTTGCTTACCGAAGGGCATATAATTATCCGTTCTTGTGAACTCCAGATGATTGTTTGGTGGATTTCTGCCGCCATCATTATAGAGCCATGTGTTGTAGCCGTCATTCTGTTGAAACAAAGGAAATATAATAAGTCTTATAGCATTAAAACTACATTTCTCTTAATTTATGCAGTTTTTACTTTGTCATGTTGACCATTTAATTAACAGAGAAAAAGCAGCCTGTTTGTTGCTTCACATATAAATGGAGATCGTTTCGCATAGAGGGATTTTATAGGAATGACACGAAAACATTGACAGCTGAATCCCTTTTTAGCACAACATCTATATAACTTTCCAGAGTCTGAGTTCTTAAGTAAAGTATGAGAGTGGGTTTTATAAGAATTGTTAATTTGAATTGGAGAAAGGACAGAATCATGTGTATCCTTCAGACCGTAAGAAAATTCTAATGCGCACACACATTACTTTTGACATCCTGAATATATATATATATATATATATATATATATATATATATATATATATATATATATATATATATATATATATATATATATATATATAT